>DWQT01001184.1:0-17823 GCA_018244895.1 Myscelus amystis hages
ATTGAGTAGGTCTGAGAATCGGCCAACATCTATTTTTCATACCCCTAAGTGATAACCCTTAAATTATTTTTTTTTCACGAAATTTTTTGATTTTATTTTTTTGTGATTCGGCATTAAAAAATACACGCAATCCTAAATGTTCACCCTTCTACGACCATCCCCTATTTTTTAATAGCGATATTATTCCCACCGGGCGTCTACCAGTATCACTTCTGACTCCGTAAACAGCAATGTAGAAGGGTAGAGATGAAAATGTCTAGAAATATTTTTTTGGCCAAGCGACGTTTGCTGGGTCAACTAGTTATATATAATAATACCCTTTACATGTTTTCAAAGTTGGTGGCTAATGAAGAACGAAAAACCCGCCTGCGTGTTGATAATGCACGGCTCGGTCGCACTGGCTGTTTAATGATCAAACACATAATATTTGAAATATACTCGAACAATACAGTGAGCAGTGTTTAAATTACTAACCAGGGTTTAACGACCATAAGTGTATACGTATGCACGCAAATTCATACATAATAGCACTGAAACAAGTGCAAGTTGCATAACTAATTTATTGTCGCGGATTATACAAAAAATGTAATTCCCGTACGCTCTAAATACTTACATCGATGTTGGGTCTGCCGTACTGCGATCTATAGCTGCTACTCCTGGCGAAGGGCGACATGTTACTTCTGGATTGGCTCAGATACGATCGAATATCAATGATTTCCTTCTCAAAGGACGCCATATCTTGACTCTGCGGGATGTTCAGCTTACTGCCGTGCAGAGTTTTCGCGTTTTTAGTGTCCTGCGACTCTATGACTATAGGCACTTGGTGATAACCGTTATTAGACTGAGTACCGGCGTCGCTTCGCTCGAGAAAATTTATCGATTTCTCATTAAACTCCTGCTTTTTTATCTCGTGCAGCGGTGTGTCCGAATGTTTCCTCAAAAACCTCGGCACTTTCCAATTTTTCAGTTTATTCGTATATTTACCGTAGCTCCCTTAAAAAAACAACAAGAACTTATCATATTGCGTAACATGAAGAACGGGTATGATATAGTGAAATCTAATAATGTTTTCGTGTGTAATTCGAGGAAAGCGTGTAAGGTATTCAAACAGTTGATATTAATAGAACTGCAGCTAGCACATTTTATATTTCAACGCAATAAAAATGCGTTAACGGATACATAAACATCATGAATAATAAAGTATAACAAATTCTGCACTCGACGCTAAATATTTACCTAAACGCGGGAAAGCGTGCGAGTCAGACACTGCTCGATATTCATCTTTCTCGTCATGTAAGTGGACCTAAGATATAACGCGAAACTATATACTTATCGACCAATCACTTAGCATACAAGTGCTACAAAGTATTAGGTAAATAGTACAAAAGATACGTTATATAAGTGCGATTTGAAAGGAAATAAATATCTCACTACATTGATAATAATTGATGCGTTCTGAATTTGTCGGCGTTAAATCATGTTTGATGGAAGTTTATCGCGGCTATAGAAACATTTTAGTCGTATGATGATCAGGAATCTGAGACTATTTCAGAGAGGATTGATGAACAAGCATCTACGTATTTTTTGTGGTACGTCGTATAAATGTACAAAATCCTGTCGAGAATAAATCTTCATTGCGCTATTTACAGATTTTATTGTCGCTCGCGACCGGATGGAAACGAGCATCAACATCAAAGATAATTAAACTAAGTGTTTCATAAATTATACAAGACAAAAATTGCGCATTTTTATTATACAATTAGGTACCGAAAGTTTGAAATCTTTACTTTACTTTCCTATAGCTGCTCCTTGTGGTCTGGGTATCGTGTTAAAGGCTCTAAAAGCTTTTCCCTATAAATTGGGTCGCCTACTCGCCTAGTTTCCCACTTAAACCTGTTTGTGAGAAAAGCGGGAGCTAAAAGCCGGAGGTCGCGCTAATAAGAAGACTTGAGCCCTTTTAGAAACGACCAATTAAGCTCCTTTTAGTTGTTGTTTACATTTATGACTATAAGGATTACTTACATATATAGTTATATCTTTAGTGCTTTCGAAATCACCCAAGTGTGCTCCTTTTAATTGTTTAAACATACTTGGATAATTAGATATCACAATAATCATTAAAAACTAATTAATCTGTATAAGACCAGAGTAATTTTCCACAAATATAAGCAATATTCCACAGCGTAAGAAGTTATAGCGTAGTAGTATTTTGAATTTAAGTCTTCAAGGTACTTGGATACAAATCCTAGCTCACGCCTCTGACTTTACAAAATTACGTGCGATTTATAAGGCAACATTTAAATTTCACTCGGTATAAAGGTGAAGAAAAACAGCGCGAGGAAACCTACACACCTGAGAATGTCGCGTGGAACATTGAAATAATAGCAGAGTCGAAAATAAAATACAGAACAACACAATTTCATATTATTTGTAGTTTTCTATATCTAAAACATTTCAAGTGTCGTATTACACAGATGCGTCACCTCAGAGCAATTAAGTGTCACGCTACCATCTTATCGGCGACTTGTGCCTTGTCCCACTGATAACAAAGACTGTTAATAATAATCATAGTTGGTTCATTATCTACTTGTAAACAATTGAAACATGACCAGAGTTTAAACCGAATTCAATGTTAAGGCAACAATGGATCGTTATATTCATGCCATAACTTACAATTTACACTAAATTTGCATAGTTTTCCAGCTATGACGGTCGTTAGCGATGTAATGACATACTCGAATCTCAACTAATGGAAGGTATAAAAACCTGAAATTATCTGAAAAACTTACCGACTGACGTTGGACTTTTTGATGAGTTATCATTTGTTTCAGCGAAACCCTTGTCTCTTTTTTCATCTAACTCTGCGTCGGAGTCCAATATACTGGGCAGTGAGCTTGCCTTGTTACGAAAGTTGAACGGATTGGGGGATAGGAAATTACCGGAGTTGTCGGTAACTGCTTTATTGAAACTATTCTTTTCATCTGTCAGTATACCGCTGGTTTTGGCGGACGTTGGTAGGGGAGAGTTATTAAAGGATAAGACGGATTGCGGGGAAGCTGCGGGAGATATAATGAGTCGTAAATTAATAGGATTGGAAGGGGAGAGACAATGATCATGGTCGTATGGAGTACTCATCTGACGGCCCTCAATGAAGTAGGTTTTATGACCTGGACACATTTAAGGTGTTTGAAATATTCAATAGCTTAGGTAAACATGCGGCATCACTATGAAAAAAAAAACTTACCGAACACCTCTTCGCTTTCTTCTAAAACATATGAACCACCAAGAAATAAACTGGTTTCCTCTGATATGTGAACGCGCCCTGGCCTACCCGTCGATTCCATCTTATTGGCGAAAGTGACGTCATTACTCCAGACATCAAATTTAAATCTACGAGTGCCAACAATGCCGCACAACACAGTCCCCGTGTGCACCCCCACTCTCATATTGACGCCTTCCCCTCGCTCCCTGTCAAACTCTTGAATCGCCTCTATCATACCTACAAACAAATTTACATATAGAAAATCTCCTCTCATCCTAGTATACGACCATCACATTCACCATATCAATAGTGTCACTTACCTAATCCCATCTCAACGCAACAAGTAGCATGGTCCGCTCTGGGTTCGGGACACCCAGATACACAGTAGTAACAATCTCCTAAAGTGGAAATTTTCTCGCAACCATGAACTATACACAATTCATCAAACTTTTCAAATAAATCATTTAATATGTTAACTAATTCTTCTGCACCTTTATTACTAGACATTCTTGTGAAACCGACAATATCAGCAAAGAGTATACTGACATTGTCCATGGAGTTCATATTGAACGGTCGAAATAATGACTTAATGTCTGAGGCTCCAGGATTTGATGTTCTAGGGTTAAGAGGGTCATGGGTTTTTAAATTACCATCGGATTCTTGAACTTGCTCCTTCATTAACCAACTAGCAAGTTTTGGAGGCATCACTGAATGAATCATCTTTTCTTTGAGCTGCTTTTCCATCTCTAGTTGCCTCCGCACCAACAAACTTTGTCCTACTTTCATAAACGTTCCTCGCATTCTTACAAAAGTCATCAAGTATATATGTACACCAATAATATGCACACAAAGCTGGAGTAGAATTCTTACAAACATGCCAGGATATTGCCATTCTTGTTCAGTCAAGTGCAAAATTATATTTAGAATTTCAAACATAATTGAATACAGAAATCCAATGATAACACAGGCAAACAGTGGCAACGGTGTAAGTGTATATATAATCAGTAGAATCTCAATGCACATGGTAAAGTGTCCAGATTGACTTATGTCTGCCGCATAGGAGAAGGATGTATCAATTTGTGTGGTCAAAGTTACAAGAGAGAGGCTCAGTGTGCACAACGCTAGAGCTATAACCAGGGACAACTTGAAAGTATACACCCTGTATATGTTTGTAAATGTGATAAACAACATAGCACATGTAATTAGGAGTACTCCAGCAAATATTGAACACAAAAATGGCCATTTAATTGTAATGCCATTCAAGCCGAGGACCACAAAATAAATAAACCACGATATGGAAAATATCAAAATATACAAAAGTGCAAATCTGAAAAAGATGAAAAAAATCACAATTCACACATAATATTCATTATGTGTACAATCATTAAGAGTAATGTACTTGAAAAAATAATGCATTAACTTCTTGGAGATCACAAATTACAATTGTAAAAATACAGCACATAAAAATTGATATATTCACAAAGAAATTACAAAAATACTAACAATGTAAATATCAATAACAAAAGCAATATGCAAACATTGTACAGTCAAGCATAGAAATATCTTTTTAATGCTATCAAAACTGACCTGAATCTCAACCGGATCTGTCTAAATGAACTGCTCCTGTATTGACCTTCAAGTATTTCTGAATCAAATCTCGGGTTCCACCAGGTGCCGGGGGCGGCCCTCTCAAATGCGATAGGTATAGCGAACCCACAACAGTTGGTAGTCGGATTGTTGTGTGCCAAGTACGCCTGTACATGGGGTGCCAATTGGATCTGGGCATCTTCCCCCTCTGAACACTCGGCTTCATGTTTGGCATCGTAATGCTCAGAACCATCATGGCAGCTCACACATCCGCCTTGAGCACTCATTTTTTATATTGCTCATTAGGTATATTACATTTTGCAGCCATTATCTTATCGAATGGAGTGGATGTTGAACATCTATTTAAGTATAACAATAAATCAAGTTATTATTTAAAATTAACCAATTTAAATATGTTGGGATAGCTCACACCTACCGATTCCTAATAAGGCAAGGTGTGTATGTTAACCAGACAACTAGATATCATAATACAGTGTATTTATATAGATGGCTACACCCAGATCTACAAAAAACCCTCAAGCTCATCACAAAAATAAATGTCCTAGATAAGAATCAAACTCACGATCACTAGTTGAACAATTATTAAGAGTCATTAGCAATTATTCCAACAAACTGATCTCATTCTTTGACATATAAAAATAAAAATTACTTTTAATTATTCCCTAACATTTCTAAGTCAATACTCACTAATATTTATACAGGCATATTATGTAGGAACATATGATAATATGACAATTTAAATTTTGAAGTAATTAATAAGTTTAAGTTTTTAACACAGGTATATCCTTCTATTAAATCATGCATTTATAAATAATCATTACAACTAAGATCTGAATCTGTTAACACTCGACAGCGTTAACATGACCAAGGCGTACCATTCGACACTACATCAATGCAAAAAATTGCATGAGCTAGCTCGTTATGCAGAAATTATGCATTAAAAAAACATTAAAAATTAATATACAGAAATATCATATAAAAAACTTACCATTTTTAAACGAAGCTTATATATGAATAATTTTTCATCACTAGTTATACACTAAGGTATACTACAGTATAAAATATATTACAGCTCTAGTTAGTCAAGGATACAAAAATATTAATCTCATCTGTTATAAGCAGCAATTTTTTCGTGAGTATTAAAATATTTAAATTTCCAAATATAGTTGCTTTTGAATTTTGGCGACACAATAATTCACAGTCTTAAATTTAATATACAATAATGTATTTCACTGATCTCTTCTATTTCATTTCTATTCAATCCAATACAAATTCATTTCAGTCACTTCAACCATCTCTGTGACAGCTCTACTCTATACTTATAGCTACTTGAATAAGATGACAGATTAATATACTACAGATAATAACAGAAAGTAATTTATAAAAAATAGTAGATTAAACAGTTTTAAATCCATTTATTTTGATTATTTTGATTCTTAATCCACTGATTGTTTCCTCCCATAACGAGAAGTTTAGGAAATCCACAATCTACCATGAGGGCTAAACAAGGATTGGCAGACTTCATACATTAGACAATAAGATTTAAAACGAGCAGACTAGACATTCATGTTGATAGTATTTAAAAAATTCTATTTCGGAACATTATAATTACGATTCCCTACATGATTAAATGCAGCCTGTTACGTTACCTACATTTTCTTCATAAATAATATAAAAAGAAAATGTAGTTGGGTAATTTTCTACCAATCACCACTGAAACAGCGTGGGGGAATATGCTCCGGGTCTCCCGGAATATAGAAAATAACTCTACCTAGCAGTGGAACACAAATAGGGTTGCAGCCATCTAGCCAATTAAGCTAATCAATAATATTTTTTACTCACAGCAAGTTGACAACAATCACATATCACAAATGCTGTTCCTATTTTGAAGTTGGTATGAGGTTTAGAGATAAGCATAAAATTTTGGAATTACCTACAATAGTCCGAAAACAATTCTTATTCATTTTGATGTTAATTTAAAGCAGTATTATTTAATTATACACCAGATAAGGCTTTATTTAATCTATAACAAAATAATAGGCTAGCAATGATTGGCTAGTGGTTTGAAATTCAGGCTCCTATGCCAGGGGGTCTGAATTACAATTCTGCATGTACCTCTAACTTGTTCTGGGCATTAAACATATTAAAATATCACTTGCTACAATGGTGAAGGAAAATATTGAGAGGAAATGAAATATGCACACACAAAATACTTTATAATAATTAATAATCTCTGGAGGTGAGGTGAGGTGATTTATCAATCTACTCTGGTATGGTAAACTAAGACCTAAAATATCAAATAAAAAAGAAGTCAATGAGAATGAGAATAAAAAATACATAAAAATAATAACAATTAGATTTAAAAAAAAACATCAATCAACTTCATCATTTTATATTCAAAAATGTAAGGAACATTCATTATTCATTGTTATTAGTAATTACAATATAGTATATATTATTTATTATAATACACAACATTAAAGGTAAAATCTTCACAATATCACAACAGGTAAAAACAGTAAAAGGAAGACAATATTAATATCAGTTTACATTACTATCAAAATATTTTTAGAAAATATAATAAAATTGCACTTTTAATATTTAACAAGGCACAATTGGAAGCACCACATTCACTATTATTGCCTTAAATAATGTCCTAAATTGGCAGGAAGTTTTCTTATAAATATCATCAATATAAAATTTGGTGTTGTATATTGTATATATTTTCATTATAAAGACTTATTTGCACTTTCACTTAAATATGATAGCTCTCAGTCATTGTACATTCCATCAAGCAAAAAATCCATTCTTTTATAATGCCTATTTTTCCAAGCTTCCTGGCCACGTTTTAACACCATATATCCTATGACTGCAAACATGGGGACCACCAATATGGAGATGACGATGGGCATAATCATGCCAGGATGTCCTTTGGAACTGACTTTATCTATTTTGATATTCCGCTCTTCATCGTCTACTGCTGGATCGTTATTCCTTTCATCTGATTTAGCTATAGCATCTGCTGAAACAATTGTTGGTTTATAAACTCTTTTTATATTCAACTCAGGACTGGATACACTTGGTTTTTGAGTAACTTTAGAATTATTGTCCAACATATCTGCAGTTGCATTTTTTTCCAAATGCTGGTCATGTTTAATAGACAAATTGACTTGTTTCACATCACTGCTTAAGTCCTCATTGTCGTCAGAGGTATTCATTACAGCGCCCTTTCTTGCCTTTACTTTATTGTTACTACTTGCATTCTCTGATGTCATGGGTATTGCTGGATTTTCATTAGGAAGACTTAAAGCAGGCGTATTGGTCATTATTGCTCCGCCTTCGCTGGGGACTGTTATTTTTGTTTTATTAAAAGCATTATACAGTATTTTATCGGGTGCTGGTGACGTTAAGTTTGTTTTCACTTTTACTTTATCACTTAAGTTTCCCTGAATAGGTGTAATTAAGATGTACGAAAAAGCAATAAAAAGACCTATCAACATTTTTCCTAAATTTGCTTAAATACATTCAGTTGTTTTAATTATTTATAGAAAATACAAGTGTAAAAAGGATTATTATCTTAGAAACGACAAAAACAATAATTTTGTTTTGGACAATCTTATAAGGTAAACCTTGAGAATTGAGACAATGTCAGTCAGATGTCAGCAGATTCAACAGAGTAGAACGTCACATATTTTCTTTACATCTATTTTGTAATGACCCTGGATTCCAATCATTAGAACATTACGTTGCAAATCCCAGAAACCTGAACTGAAACCAGCTGACATTATAAAAAATGAAGAACTTATTTCCTCCCCATGCGATTTTATCAAATATGAAGTAAAGCTGTCCCTAAAACATGTTATTTTTTACTACAGTAACCATACATATTGATTTTTTATCATAGCAAGCATGAAAACTCACGAACGTTCATAAAAAATTCAATGAAATATAATGTAGCATATTTTATTTATTACGTACCTAAAACGTAAACGTGACCTAAAACGTAAATCTCATACAATCTGGAAAATTGGAAATACAATTTACTTGAGGGAAAAAAAAACTTGCATGACAAATGACATTCACGACCGACATGACATTCAACATTCATAGCTTCACGATCGTCCTGTCTGTTACACTTTGTATACTGTATATTGTAATATTGAATTACGACTTTCAAATGACATAATACGTAATTTAAATATGTAAGAGTTCATTGTTTAAAGTGCGCAATTGTATTACAAAATGAGGACCAGAAGCAATTCTGGTGTCCGTTTAGACTACTACCAACGAGTCGTGCACAAATTAATTTTAGACCATCAGCAGCCTGTTACGGGCTTGTTTCCGGCTAGTCCACAAAACGATCATGCCTGGATCAGGGATAATTTATATTGCATATTGGCTGTGTGGGGCCTATCTATGGCCTTTAAAAAAATTGCCGACCAGGACGAAGATCGTGCCAAGACGTATGAGTTAGAACAGAGCTGTGTTAAGCTCATGAGAGGTACTATCAATATACAAATTTATTATCCCATCACATGTGTTGCTGGAATTTGACCACACTAGGATAGGACACATAGGATCTATAGCTTTTATCTTATTAATTTTATTAAGTATCACCTATTATTATAAGCTATATTATTCTAAAATTAAATGTAAACAAAACAAATTAAGGTTCCCATTTATAAATAAAAATCGAATAATTTTAAACCATATTATTTTTACAAATTATATCTAACAAAAAAAATAACATCTACCTGTCTATCAATACTTAAACTCTCTGAAGTATATTGAACAGATAATGAAAGATTAATATTGTTTACAGATACTGTTTATTTGTACCAACATTGAATGCCAGTACACAAAGCGATTGCTTTTTTTCATCAGTTTCAGTTTCAATTTTCATCATCAGTTTTTTTCATCACTGATGTGGAGCAACTCACTTTGTATTTACATAATATAAAACAAAGTTGTTTTCGATTCCTGTTCCTATGTATCCGTAGATCTTTAAAATTACACAACCGATTTTGATGCAGTATTTTTTCATAGATAGAGAGATTCCAAAGGAAGGTTTTTATGTATAACTAGCTTTTGCTGTGCAGTTTAGCACTTGTTGCAAGTCAGAACTTCTTAATGTCAATAAGTAAATATTAATTCAGATATTCCAAAAATAGCAGGAAATTTTCAAGGTATAGGGAAAAAAGAATTGTTTTACTTCGAATTGAACGCGCACAAAGCCACGGGCAAAAGCTAGTAAAAAATAAAGTAAACATCCAAAACTAAAAGTTTGTTAGAATTTTCCATGTATCGCAATTGAAGTGATTTAGTTTTGTATCTGTGTTAAAGTCATAGACTTACTTTGTATTTTTTCATTTCAGGACTGCTAATGGCTATGATGCAACAAAAAGACAAAGTTGAAAAATTTAAAAGTACCCAGCATCCATTAGATTCACTCCATGCAAAGTACTCCTCAATTACTGGTCGCACCATTGTAAGGGATAATGAATGGGGCCATCTTCAAGTGGATGCTATCTCCCTGTACCTTCTTATATTAGCACAGATGACCGCCTCTGGTCTACAGATAGTTTTTTCTCTGGATGAAGTGGCATTCATACAAAACTTAGTGTTTTATATTGAATCTGCTTACTGTACTCCTGATTATGGCATTTGGGAAAGAGGTGATAAAACCAACCATGGTCTGCCAGAATTAAATGCCAGCTCAATCGGCATGGCTAAGGCCGCCTTAGAGGCGATGAATGAATTAGATCTGTTTGGAGCGAGAGGTGGTCCTTCCAGTGTCATCCATGTTTTGGCTGATGAAGCTCAGAAGTGTCAAGCAGTTTTGCAGTCAATGCTACCCAGAGAATCAAACAGCAAAGAGTTGGATTCGGGTCTTCTGTCTATTATAAGTTATCCAGCATTTGCTGTTGATGACCCTCAATTAATAGCTAAAACAAGGGACACAATAGTCACAAAACTGCAAGGGAAGTATGGATGCAAGAGGTTCTTGAGAGATGGCCACAAAACACCACGAGAAGACCCCAATAGGCTTTACTATGAACCTTGGGAGTTGAGGATGTTTGAGAACATTGAATGTGAATGGCCATTATTTTTTTGCTATCTTATACTTGATTACACCTTCCAAGGAGACAAAGCAAATGTTGCTGATTACATGCAAAAACTGGAAAGGATAATGTTAAGGAAAGAAGATGGTATGAAATTAGTACCAGAACTGTATGCTGTGCCTTCTGAAAGGGCAGATCAGGAGCAAGCCGAACCTGGGAGTCAAGAGCGCATACCGCTGGGTCGATGCCCCTTTATTTGGGCTCAATCTTTGTATATTCTAGGAAAATTACTGCAAGAGGTAAGTTTTCCATAACTATGTTAAGATTCATTTATTTTTGTTGAAGCATCCTGTTTTGGTAATTAATATTGAATGTGATTCACAGGGTTTTCTGGCTGTCGGTGAATTAGATCCTTTAAACCGTAGACTGTGTTCAGAAAAGAAGCCAGATGTTGTGGTTCAAATAGTAATATTGGCTGAAGACAATGAGATACGGGACAAGTTGTTGGAATATGACCTTCATGTTCAGACTATCAGTGAGGTGGCTCCCATTGAGGTGCAGCCAGCAAGGGTACTCAGTCATCTTTATACATATTTGGGTAAGAGAAAATTTTCACCTACCACATGGACTTTCAGTTAATATACCTATTGATTGATTATTATTATCAAATGTTTATAGTAAATTGTTGCAACATTTCTGCACAAATCTAATGTGGTGGTATTTTGCACATTTTTTTGTATTAAGTCTTTACCATTGAGTTTTTTTACTTATTTATTGCAGGTAGAAACAAAAAGCTAGGCCTATCTGGAAGGAAATCGCGCGATGTGGGTATCCTTAGCACAAGTAAATTGTATTCGTTAAATGACCGCATATTCGCTTTCACACCTCAGGTAATTGATCAATGATTGTTCGAAATTTATAAACATTTAAATAAAATTAACAACAATTTATTAATTTAAGTTAATTTATTTTTTCAACTCTCTGTATGATTTTTTCACAAATAAACTTCACTATTTGGCCATCATACTCGTACAGTCAGTTAAGGGTTATTGTATTATGTGACAACCTGAATTATGGATTGGGCAAAAATGTATCTGGGTCCAATCTACAAATGGTTTTCAATGGTTGGCGTCATGTTACTCAAAACATATATAAATATAATAATAATAAGTGATTAAAAAAGAAAAATTAAGTAAAGAGCTTTATTAAAAGCACGTTTTCTTTATAGCGCTAAAAATAGCAAACTATTTTTTCCATATATTATCTTACTGGTGCATGATTTATATTTTCCTTTGATGTACTTAAGCACTTTAGGGGATATATTGAAAAGTTTTATTTTTTATTTGATAGTATTCTGATATGAAACGTTTCTACATCGCTTCTGATTACGAACTGATGGTCGATACGCTAAAAGCCGAGATTGCATTCTTGAAGTCATCTTGGCAAAATCTTCTGGGCAGGCCGCTTATTGTTCTGACTCTCAATCAAATGCACTTAGGTACCGTCCTGTTTTATTTCGTTGAATGCTACATTCGGCTTGCTGACCTGCCCCCCGCCCCACGATTTGTAACATATGTATGTGAATATAAGAAGCCCAAACGACAGCCATTCGCTACTGTGAATTCCGACAGAGATTTTATTATATACGAGTATGTTCCGATGTCATTAACAGTATTTTCCCCTTATTTGACACTAATCACATTAGTTATATGTAACTAAAGCATGACTCCTTTTACATCCTTCGTTTACTAATATCTTTTTGTATGTAATTGTCACTTTTATGAGGCAGTTAATAAAAACGTCTGTTATCAAACACTCGATGCAATGAAATTCACAAAATCCAATACGCGCAGAGATTTAAATAAGGAAGTATTAGAATTGTTTGCCGAATTCGCCTCATAGAATTGTCTATCTCACGTTGCCCCGCATGTGTCATAGAATTTCGACTACGAGGAGTACTACATGTCGCGCGACCCGGCGCTACTCGCGAGCACGTTTACGGCGAACGTCGCCTTCCTCGGAATGAGCTGGAAACAGATGCTGGGCCGGCCCACCATCACGTTACTTGCCACGCAGTATCTGTTAGGTAAACAATCATAACAACTCCATGCATGTGAAAATACTTTACTTGCTGTAAACTTATTTTTGAACTCAAATGATATTTTTTTACTTATTTATCGAACCTAAATTTCCAGTACACTTAAATGTTTCAATGATACCAAATTGGAATATGCAATCAAAACCTAACAAAAGAGATATTCGTTGATGAAAGAAATTCGCTCCAATTTACAGAATATAACATAAGGCGTTGTAAAAATTTCGAATGATTTTAAATTGCAAAAAAAAAAGGTATATAGAATATTCACGGTTATTACATACGCGTCCAATTAAAACGTAAGAGCAAACGTGCACAGGTGCGTGTTAGGGCCAATTATTTAAGAAATATACGGATAAGATTTGTCTTGGTTGATGCGTATATGTAATAATCATTCCCAATTGCTACAGCTTATATGTGGGTATATATTTCTAATGAAATCACACGCACACGGCAATTTTTCCCCACGCGATATGGGCGGTTTGGGCTGCAAACTCTTTTTTACGTCTCTCTCCTAGACGAGTCTCTGGAGCGTACCCCACCACACTCGCCCAGAGCTAATTAGCCGAAAGTGTTTGTTTTTCGTATTTTGAATGTCGTTGTGTGCCTACTTCAGCCACCGCAATGTGCATAATATGTAAATAATTATGAATTACATAACAAGCAACTAGTGTTTTTGAAACTTGATGTACCTATTCTTTCCCCCCCCTATTCCCTTATCAACATAAATACTGCCAGTTGTGTCTCATCCAATCTCTAATATGTGCCGGTGCGCGTTTGCCTTATTTCCTAAGGGCATCAACAAATTTTTAACAATACCACTTTTAAAGCTTTACGAATACAATGTTTTTAACCAATATATATTTTTTTTGTAGTTTAAAAAACCTATTTAATACCTGTGCTTAAAGCTTATATGGGGATTTTTTTATTTAACTTGTTCCAGTCTCACTGTAAAACTGTTTAATATTTTAGATCAAGGCAAAATTCCCATGGCAATGATAACCACAATGAAAAAACTGAAGTCTGGATATATTAATGGCACTAGAGTGACTCTCGGGAACCTCGGTGATTTCCTGAGCACATCTGCCATCACCAACCTAAGCTTCCTCGGCAGCCAAGAGGATGGATATCCGGATAGTAAGTAAATACACTGTACGAAACACTTTTAATTTATATATTACATATACAATCACAGACTCTGACAGAATTATATTTTAGACATTTCGTCGATGGATGGATGTAGCTTATATCCATTTCGAAGACTTTTTCCCGCGTATCTGTCTTTACTCAAAATTGAATTCTATTTAGTTACCTCAGTTCTTACCTTACTTCACTTTTTTATAGTATCAAGATTATAATTCCATCCATATAATGTTACCGGTTATTTTAAAATTTTGCATTACACGTACGTCACAATTGACACAATGTACAATAGCGTGCAGGGCGAGGTAGTGAGGTGGTCGGTCGGTTGCAGAGCTGAACCCGCAGGTGCAGAGCTACCTGGAGGAGCACCTGCTGAAGTCGTTCAGCAACAAGTTCAGCTTCCTGTCGCGGCCGGCGGGCGCCCGCGGCGCGCGCCCGCTGCGCCGCCGCATGTCCGTGCGCGGCGCCATCAAGAAGACACGATCTATTAATGTCGACTGTGCGTATTCTAATGACGCATTCGGCACGTTTTAATAAATAATAATACCTTAGGACAATTTCACACACGGCTGTCTGATGCCAAATTAGGCAATTTAACGCCTGTGTTATGGTAACCCGACAGCTGATTATCATGCATGTAATACATATGGTATAATACTTAAATAGATGTATTTTTATGTATATTTTTTTAGATAGACATTTTATCTTATTGGAAATTCGTTCTAGCCGAATTGTTAATGTCAGAATATCTTTCATATTTAAGTATAAAATTCTTCAACTCCCTCGATCAGTTAAAAAAGTTACCATTTGTGATATTTTTTGTATTTGCCAAAAAATGTAATTAACGCTATGTCATTTTAAGATACCCAAATGTTCTTAACCTCTAGTCAGTGCAAACGGAATTTCTTGTATAAAATGTTCTAAATTGATCTTTATTCGATTAGCGGAAACTCTCGGAATGGAAGGCGAGCACGTCGGCCCGCACTTGGAGCGCAAGCCGTCCTGGCTGGAGGTGGACCCCCTGTACGGCCGGGCGCCGTCGCCGGACACGGGAAGGTCAAGAACTATCACAAAGTAAGGATCACGACGGACAAAAATAACTGCTTTACGCATCCATACGTTTGTATCCACCCTTGTCCTGTCTTTTTAAATAACATTCCTTTGTATGTTATTCCCATTACCCTGAAGTGGTCGCAAAAATCCGATAATTTGTATCTATACGTATGTTCTTATATTCATAATAAATCAGTAGTATATTGATTCTACATGTCTGTGATTTTTGTACATTTCTAGAGGAACATCAACGACCGGGCTGGTGGTGTCGCCAGTGACGGAGATGCCAACTATTGAAATAAGCAAGGAGGAGTCACCGTCGCCACCGAAAGAAGAAGGTGGGTCCAATTCTATAGCTACAGATAATATGTAAAGAACAAGCGGGCGGTATGTATACTTGCAGGCTGGCAGTATACTTGCGAGAATGCTATTTGTATTGTTCATTGTTACCTAACTAGTAATGCAGATCGTTTGCTTTGAGCGTAAGGAGCATGAATGCTACAATTTTTTTTTTCACCCTTTAACTGGACCCTTTTGCTGCACCGGGTCTCCTCTCATGGAGGGATTTAGGCCATTGTCTACCACTACTACTACTAATGCTACAATACGAATTATTGACGTTCGTTACCAGGCGCGGTGACCAAGAGCGTGTCGGCAGTGGGGCGCAACAGGACGACGTCGGAGTCGCAGAACTTGATGTACGCGGAGCAGGAGACGGACGAGCTGATCATCATGCTGCGGGAGACCGAGAGCCTGGACGAGCAGGGCGACATCCTGCAGTACTTGGTGGACACGCAGGGGCTCGAATTTAATACCGGTATGTATCACTTAATGTATTTCAGCTCCTCATATTAAAAACGAAAATACGCTCCTGTGGGCCTATTATAATTTAACTGTAACAAGCATTCTAGCATAGTAGGCTCTTTTATTTATAAGCCTGGCTATCGGTCACCCTATTGTAGTTATCAAGAGACAAAAGACATTTATTTGTGCAAATATAGGTAAATTTAAAGATCTTACAGAATTATTAGTTCAATCCAAATTTAGCCTTTTATGGCATACAAATTTTAGAAATAAGGAAAATGGAGAATAATTATAATCATAAATTATAATGATTTATTACTTCTACTTAGTTACTACAGTAAAATTAAAGTATATTTGAGTAGGTTACTTAAATTCCACACAAAACTGTCCATTCGGAACCCAATATTGCACATATTATGTCGCAATGTTTAGTGTACTGGGGGCTCACATTGGTTATCAGTGTTTCATACGTATCCGAAAAACGGGAGCCACAAACGCTAACATGTCGCTCAGGTATCCTGGAGAGCGGCAAGGCGGTGACGGTGAAGGACCTGCTGAAGGCGCTGTACGAGAAGGCGTGCACGCAGAAGCTGTGGGGGCTGGTGCGGCACACGGCCGGCATGCTGGGCAAGCGCGTGGAGGACCTGGCCAAGGCCGTCACCGACCTGCTCGTGCGCCAGAAGCAGATCACCGTGGGCATGCCGCCCACCAACGAGCACACCATCACGGCGCCGCTGCCCGAGAACGAGCTGCGGCAGCTCATACACACGGTGAGCGCCCCCCCCCACCGCCCGCCCGCGCCGCGCGAATGCCGCGCTCCCGCTTTTGCTACACGTCTTCTCTTCGACCGCAACTCACAATATGCATGCATCCCTTTTGGCTTTGTCACTAGATATCAAGAGGCTTGCATGCCGGTTCGCTTTCCTAAAATATCAAACAGTTTAATACACCAATAGAAAGTATATTTGAATTGATGATTTATAAAATGAACGTTTATATTATAATTTGTAGATATAGGTAGGTGAGGTTTATCGATGATCATTTACATAAGAATTGTTTCATTATTTGTTACATGCAGTCATTTCGTCACGACAATCATGGGAATGGAGGTAAAAAGGTAAAAACCATACAATAAAGTTATTTTTTAATTTATATGCTTACAATCTTACTTCTTAATTCTAAAGAACATCGTAGCACAGCCAAAAAACGGAGAAAATTTTTGCTCTAACTGTAAATTATATTTAGTTTTACGTCCATTCTTATTTCCCTAATCTCATCAGTATCAATTACGTCCATACAACGGTTTCTAAAGTCGCATGTCCGCCGAAACGTTAAACAGAAATGGGTCCAATGATAGACGAATTTGAAATGCAACGGGTCTATTGTCTATTTTCGCCAAGTGACATTTGTATGAGATTACTTATAGGTGTCCGTGAGATTACTAATTGGTGTGCGTGAGATTACTTATAGGTGTGCGTGCGCAGGCGTACGGCGACGACGAAAGCACGGCGATGCTGACGCAGGAGCTGCTGGTGTACCTGGCCATGTTCATCCGCACCGAGCCGCAGCTGTTCCTCGAGATGCTGCGCCTGCGCGTCGGCCTCATCATACAGGTGACCGCTGCCGTACATGCATACATTTGACTGGCCTCGTAGTCGAGCTGTTAGAGATCCTGACTGAAACCGGAGGTGTGGGTTCGATTCCCACCCGGGACAAACATTTTGTGTGATGAGCACATTTGTTTGTTCTGTGTCTGGTCGTAATAAAAATATCTATATAAGTATTATATAATATGT
>DWQT01001185.1:0-17821 GCA_018244895.1 Myscelus amystis hages
CCCCTGAGGACTGAGCTGGAATGCCTCGAAAAAGTATGTCTCCCTTACCACACCCTTCAAACCAGAACACAGCGGCGCTTAACACAGCTATTATAAGACAGAAATAGGCGTGGTGGTGGTGCCACCGGAATCGAACCACAGAGGGTTCTACCACCTCTCAAATTAGATCAAAATTACATTAATTTGTAAGTAGCACTAAATTACCACAAAAGTTATGAGTCATTCATTTTACTTTCTGAGCAATAAAAAACATACTTATGTATCAGGAAATACTGGCAAGCTTTTCTAAATGTTGCTGGTGTGATCATATTCACAGTCATTCTTAGGAATGCAGCTGCTTTGGAATAGCTGATGGTACCAAAATGTCCAGTAACTTGCGCTGGCGTATTAACGTCGTGATTCATGGGCACTGTGGATACTCCAGAATCAAAAGCCAGGGAAGTCTGGAGGTATCTCGAATTGAAGTGTTCGTGAAGCTCATATTTAGGGAACACCTGGTGCAAGATTGAGAGAAAATACAATATTTATCATCCGCATTTTATTAGTAATTACATTAATTAAAATTGACTGTTAGGATTTTAATACCTGTAAATAATTATTATTGTCAAATTTATTTTTTATTTTATACACATTTCTCAGAGTTATTATCACGCGTCAATTCAGTTAATAACGTTAATAAAAAAAAGAAAGTTTACATTTTTACCTCATGTGCAGCTATGTATCCAAAATAGCTGGCGAATCCTTCATTTATCCATGTATTACTCCACCAGAAGCAAGTGATCAAATTCCCGAACCACTTGTGGGCGAGCTCATGAGACACTAACGTCGCTGCGTAATGCTCAACAGACATGATCGTCTCACGAGGATCCAGAATGAGGTATAATTCTCTGAAAATATGCAAAAGAGCTGATATGAGATCAACACTAATCTTTTTATTATTCTACATTAACAGGCGGGTATTCGCTTAAAAGGCAGTTGTGAAAATTGAAAGACTTCATACTAAAAACTTTGCCAATATAGCTTGTCCTTCACAGACACAGTAAGTGATAAATCATGTTAAAAATGCGTCTAATGTTGTACAGTTAGAGGGAGAAGACGAATTGAAGTCTCAATTTCAAGCAGGAGGAACATTTAAATAGCTAGACTGATCGATAGGTATTTTATTTTAGATAACTGACCTGTAACTGACCATTCCCCAGTTTTCAGTACCAGCAGACGCCCAGTCCGGTGAGGAAACGTGATCGTTCAGTAAATAACGATGCAGTGTTGCGTATGGTATTTGGAAGTATTCATCAAAGAACTTTGTCATTCCCACCGCCAGTTCCAAAGCTTGATCGGCTAGGCCATTGGTGTTAGATCTACCGATTATTCTAACTGCTGGCTCAAAAGACTTGTCCTCCGCGATAACTTGGAAAGATTCGCTTACAACGAATGTCACTAAGTAAGAGGACATGACGGGTGTCGGTAGGAAATGTTCACGGACCCGGTTTTCAAGTCTGAAAATGATTTTTTATAATATAAAAATGGATTTATAAAATATTTTTGATCATCAATCTCACATATATACATAGGTTTAAATTGCATTTGCATATGATTCCAAACTGCGTTACTTGTTAAGACAATTATTCTTCGGACTGAAGATATACATTGAGGACTTAGATACCTCAGGAGTAACAATGTCCCTGAGACCAAACTCAAGAAGCACAGATAGAACCTTACCAATATTTTAAGCGGTTTTATTTCTATTACAATAATCAATTATAACTACCCATTGCAACGAATACTTAGCACCTAATAGAAATAAGCATCTTATTTCTGTGGTTCGATTCAGTTAGTACGAGTAATTATTTTCTACTCATTTGCTACACGCTAAAATACTAGTATCTAATCGAAAAAATCTACAACTATTGACTTACATGGTAACGCTCTCAACTCCTGTATTGGAGAATGTTCCGATGTAGCCGCTCGGCTTGCTTAAATGCATTTTAAAAACAGCTTTGAATAGAGGCTCATCCCAGCACGGAAAGGCCTGTCTTGCGTTGTAGGGTTGGAAATGAGTTGCTGCGTAAATCCTAAAATAACGAAACAGAGGATATGTTCAGGATATGGCACAAAAATGGACTATTCATTGAAAAAATCCATCTTAAAACATACCTTTCATCGCCGTTTGCATCAGTATACCATCCCCTCCACAGACCTCTCTTCATGGGTCCTTCGTTCATAGTGTTGGAGTAGTCAATTATAAGTGTATAATTTTGAGCGACTTGTAACGATTCGTCTAAGTTGATCTTCAGGAAATGAAACTGGCGTTCAATAGTAAACGGTTCCAGAGGTGTTAATCTCACTGGTACACCGCTATCTGTCACGAGACTGACTGAGTTTATTGAATCTACGTTAGCGTGTAATACCACTTGTTGGACATTTTCTTCTACGGCCTGAAATGTTATGATTTTTGTAACAATATCACATCAATTATCCATTTTTCGTAAATGAGGTACAAATTCGTCCATATCGTGGACCATGACTAATTCATGATTTAATTCTATAAATTTTTTTACAGTAATAAGAAATTAATGATATCTTTCTATTTTCGACGTTTATATTGTCCATCTACTATATCCTCTCCTCTCACGGTAAGAAGGTTTTGGACCATAGTACCACGCTAAATGCGGATTGACAAATTTCACACACCTCAATACATTTTATACCATTTGCAAAGTATCTTAATGTTATCATCTTGTTCCTAAGATGTTTTACTTTGCTGGTAATAAATAACTTGCCAGTAAATGAAATTATTACTATTATTACTAGGTAATTACTATGATTATACGAACCCGAATTTTAATGTACTCTATTCCATCGAAACTAAATGGCCTATCAGCTCGCTCGGCGAAATAAAGATCAATATAAATATCGTACTCTAGTGGAACAACGTTTGTAGGCAGTCGGTAAACTTCTTCATTGTTCCTGTTCACATTTTCATTGAAGACCTGTAACTCTTCAATTTCCGATAACCATAGTGGATGATCCCCCTCGGCGAACGCCAAGAGCATAATGCTCAAGGCACATAACAGAATCTTGGACATTTCTGTAATGAAAGTTGATTTTTTAATAACAAGTTCAGATTCCTCCAGATTTTTGAATATCGAACGAGCATTATAAATTTAATTTTCAATGTTTGTATCTTAATTAATTGGCATTGAAGTTTAAGTCTAATTTAGCGCATCATGTATAAAGGAATTAAGAGGAGAACTGAGACTCTATTGATGGAGTCATGTCTATGATAATTAAAAGCGGATTGCGGATTGCAACAAAAAAAAAATATTATTCACTAAAAAACAAAACAAAACGAAACTAACCTGGATAAGGAAATGTCCAATACTGAGCGAGGATTGAGATAAAATGTATGGATTATGATTTCTAAAGAGAAAAATAATGGGCTTGTGTTGTATCAAATGAAATCTTTATAACATTATTAATATCGATTATCGGCTCATCTAATTATTATTCGGTTTAAGATAAAAGACTTAAGGAAACGCTTTTGCCTTGTGCCGCTCGTGTTTTAAATTGATAAAAAATTGCCAAAGTACATTTTGCGCGACTACCCAAATATGTATAATTGTTTATCTTCTATCTTCACGCATGTTTCAAGGCGCATATATTAGAAAATATGGCTGTTTAACCATTCAACAATAGTAAGTTAAAGTTTGATGCCACATTTTTTATATCATTATTTTTAATTCATTATCGTCTATGAGGAGCAATCTAATGGAAAAAAACATTCAAGAAGATAGTTTTAGGGATTGATATATGATCAATTCCAAGCAACACTCAAAGTATTTGCATGTTATTGTCGTAATGAGCTAATTTAATTCTAGATTTATTATTGAAAAATTAAACTATTTGTCAGGACAAAAAATGTAGTACGAATGTTATTACTAATTAGCCATTAAAACTAACATTTCCCCTATCAATATTAAACTTAAGCGAATTTTTTCTACTAACCTATCGGAATTCTTTAAGTGCCGTACTGCCTCAATAAATCCATCACGACAATGTTTTTCACTTATCAATTCCACTTGCACTCACAATGTTTGTTTAAAACAAACTGATTTTAAATGAACCAAACTTGATTTTACATGTTCATACCCAGTATGAGTTAGGCAGATTCTGAAGGGTACTTCAGCTATTCGATAATGTTACGCATCTTCATCTTGTCGTATATAAAGATAGCTGATAAGGTTTGAGTGTTTGTATGTATTTTACTGTCTTTTGGTCAAGTTTTTCTTATGCTCTGATAATATTTATACTTACTCAAAATGAGAGAAATTGCAAATGAATATTTATTACTGTCAGTTAAAGCGGGAACATTTCAAAGGCGTCTTTCGATTGAAAACTTCTATCTAATTCCAACTTAAACACAATTTATTCTGATAAGAGATCCAACTTAAGTTTATAAAAGTATACATAAAAACATAAAGGTATTAAATAAAACGCCGGCTCTTAAATACGTATTTATTTATTTATTTACATTACATCAATTCTAATCGATATCTTAAGTCCACATAGTGCAAAGCGAACTCAAATTTCAGGGTTTAGATCAGTTTTTATTATTAACACGCCTAACAATAACATCACTTATTAAAAAAACTGTCTTATAGTAAAAGCATATGTTGAGAGGGTTTGAATTGTCAAAGGTATATGTCAAAATTCCCGTTATTAAATGGAACTCATCAAAAATACTTTTTGAAAGGGACTTAACTGAAACAGCCAACGCCGCTCAGTGCGTTCTAGAATGTTCTAAAGCATCTAACAGAATTTAGAGACGTCCCCGAGTGTAAAATAGAGTGACTTTCAACGTACGCTTACCCTAACCACCTAGTGCATTAAATGAGCAGCTAGTGCCACCAAGATAACAGCGAATGAAGCCGTAATAGACCCAGCGGAACTTCTTGCTCTGAGGAAACTAAAGATGTCGGTTGCCACTCTGTTGCCCCAAGTCAAGTTGTTGATTGTTGAAGTCACCACGCCCACGCCGGCGTTAAAAGTACCGCCCAACGCGATTTGATTTCCATACAGCCAAGTTTGGAACTGGAGAAAGAGATGATAACATTTAGGAAAGTATTATAAGTATTCTCAGTACAGTACGTCCGTCACGTACGTCAGTACGTCAAATAAATGTTTTTAATGTTCCAATGATTTACAATTCAATAGTCATATAATATATTACTTCATTACTGATAACTAAAAATGTAGTTCTGATATCAATGTACTCAATAAATACCTTCATATTAAGACTGCCATAACTGGTTTGAAAATACAAATCAATTGCAGTTCAGTTTTAATCACATGATATACTCATATTTGGAATAAATTATACGCATATTTGGAAAGTATACACTACATAATATTTTAATGTTCAACCATTCTCGCCAGTGTGGGAAAATGCTTTATACATGAAGGTTCACAACTGGTATATGTATCGTTAACATTGATTGCTGGAGTAAAAATAAGGCACTCTTAATTTAATATTTGCTTTAAATAACCTATTCGAATTCTTTCAGAAACCTCTAGAAAACCCAAAGCTCTGTTTCAGGTCCAGTCTCTTCAATGCTCCCTGCGCTAATCCTCTCAAATCTACAATATTTTATGAATCGATTTTATGCTAACCTCCACAATGTCCTCAAAGTCCGTCAAAAAGCTGGCCAAAGCATTAACAGCAATCGTTAGTCGCGCTTCTCCACCGTACCTATAATGAAAATATACACACATTATTTCTAGATATTAATGATAATTTCGTAATACTAGGACTCACAAGAACAATCTTTATGCACTATTAAAATGAATGAGCTATATGAAATTTTATTAATGTCGTAATTAACTAATATTTCTTTTTTTTTTAAAACAAAGTTTATGTAATGTTGCGATGAGGTTGATTATAAAATCGAAAGAATTATTTTGAATTCAATAAAAGAGAATGATTTACAACTACCGCAGTTTTGCTTAAAGTTATGAAATAAAAAATTGACTTACGTCTCTCTGATGTTACTGAAATGCTGGTATAAGAAGCTAAGGACAGTTTTCAAATTCTCTCTGTTCCCTTGGAGAGCGAACGAAAAGGCGTTCGTACGATCGTGTATCCTGATTTTGTCGTTATACATGGACTGGAAGAGGTAACTGGAAAATTACATAAAGTCTTATATAAGTACAGTATAAGTCAACAAGAGTACTTTTATAAACAGCGATTTTATTACATATGAAAATTCAAAGTTATATATATTGTAGTCGTACAAAGACTATGTGACAGCGAGCATAGGAGGTGACGTCACAGACCGAGTGACAACTGACAGCTGACAGTTCGTTTTGTGGCGGGAGAGAGGAAGTAGTTGCTTGGTGTTCTAAACGTGTCCAGACATGTAAGATGGTGGAATACGACTACAACTTGTAATATGGTCGAATGAATGCTGGTGATTGTTTAATTGTGTACCTAGTCGAGTATTAGTTCGACTATAATATTATCAATTTGTTGTATTCTTGCTATGATTCAATCTAAGGGTGCACCAAATTAGTTCTCTTGAATATGGCTGCTTATTGACAGATGCCGATTAGCAACTATATTTAATAAGACGAAACGTTGAAACTTATAAGTTGCATTAATAGATAACTGATATGAAATGTAACATTTCCAAGCAAATTTGGCAAGAGGATAATTGATAAATCTTTAGACAGTTAATCGTGGTTAGAAGAAAGACGAAAAAGTACTTCTCGATGGAAGCCTGGTCCCTGGTGCAGGCAAGGGTACGCAGCATGACGACCATATCAGCGGTGTTCTCGGAGGCGTTGTACTGTTGGAAGAGGAAATTGTAGTCGGAAACATTTCCATTGCGCAAGCCAGCGCAGTACACGTAGCGGCGAGCGTTTACTGGAACTCTGTGAAGAAAAGTTACAGTATTGAGATAAAAGCAAATCGTGCAACTGTAATTCCTTAAATCCAGGACAATTTTAAATTACAAATTTAACTAATTAGTAAGTCTCCCTAACGATTCCATGTTGAAAGAAGACAAGTATTAAATTTGAGACAGTACAATTTAATTATTGTGCGAAATAAAATGTGTCTCGTTAGTATTTTGTGAGATAAAATTGAATAAGACTTCCATTTCAGTCTTTTATCTATTATTAAAAAGTGAAAAAATATCAAGGAATACTGTTGGATATCTTACAGGTTATTTTGATTCTGTCTAAAACTATTCCACTTCTGCAGACTGTCAGCGATGCATCCTTGGTGGCCGAGATTGCATGCAAAGTTCATAATCTGCATGCGGTTGAGGATGGTGGAAGTTGAGTCAGTAGCACGCTCGTCGTAACCCAGATTTTGAATGGTGTTCTCCATCAACTCCAAAAGATAAGCCTGTATAAAATAAAGATAAATATTTTTAACTACATAAATCCAAAGTATGACATGAATAAAGCATTCATTTACAGAAAATAGCCACTTACATCTCAAAGAAACCTAGGAAGTGAAACCAGAAATATGACTGGATATTTATGTAAGCTACAATGTACGTTGATATCATTCTAATAACGGCGGTTAAATGTTAGGAAGAAAAAAGTCGCTTTCTTAAGTCTTGGCAATATTTTGCTTGAAACCAAACAATTTTTCAAACGAATGCCTCTTAGCTGTAATATTAGCAAAACTTACATTGAACTCATCAAATGCACGAGGCAAATGCTCCAGTCTTCTGCGGATCCAGTCGAGCTGCGTAAGGGCCGCAGCCCACACGTAATAATCGGTCTCATCTTTCAAGAAAGACAAAACGTTGAAAGCTCTATTGATGCCAATCCTGTTAGCTCGGATGAAGAACAACACGTCATTGACGATCTAAAACAAATGGATGGTTAAGAAGACATTAAGGGAAACCGTCTATTTTTTGGAAAAAGCTCAGCTTTTTAAACAAGTTATGTTATCATTTATGGCTACTATTAATAATGCAATATATGTATTATGTAGTGAAAAAAACATACTTGAGCTCGGTTCATTTTGTGGATCACGTTCCTATTCTGGCGTAGACCTTCAGCGATCCGGTCCCAGCTTTGGTCATCGTAGCTGACACGGTAATAACCTGATAAATGTACATCAAATAATAATTAAAAAACTCGACTTTCAAAGTTTGGTAAAGATTACAAGCCTTATACGTAACAAAAAGAATATCTCCAATAAAAGGAATTGAAAACGAGTTTGTTAGAATTGTGATTATAGATTAATTTTAGGATAGTAAATGAGACATAATAAAATCTTACCAGATTGGGCAATGTTGAAGATAACCCAATTTTGTCCGACCTGACTGGGAATTATTCGAGATCTCTCAGTGAGTACGAAACTTGGTCTCACGTTATTGAAGTTGGGGCTGCCACCATGGGTCCAGGTGATGGGAATATGCCATAACGAGTCCGCGGGCGTTCCAGTCAATTGGAAACGTTCCTGTCATTAACAAAAATAATGTTACTTACAAGGATAACTTTTATAAGATGTCTCTCTTTATCATAAGCAAATCCCATAGCAATATTTTTACTACAACCATAAAATCACAATCTGATAAAAACTGTTTGAAATATTCATATGTTACAAAACATCTCTCCTAAAATAAAAGAGCGAGTAAAGAAAATCATTAAACCTTTATTTACTAATTCAATACAAACCTGTCTGATCGTAATAGCACCAGTTTGCGTGTTAACGTTAACATTGAGAACAGGCGCGCCGGGGTTTTGTACCCAAGTATCTAGAACGCGGCCGACATCGATTCCGGGGAAAGCTGCACCAAATGTTGGATCTTCAGCTACTGCTCGTCTGTATCCATTATAGACGTCTTCTGGGTATCCAACACCATAAGCACTAAAAAATGACAATGAACACTGGCTGTTAATTTTAAATTTCTCATCAATAGCTCAAAAATGAAAATTTATAAGAATCTGACTAGTTTTAGAGTCATATTCTTACAGACAGAACACCGATAATTGCATGTACATGTAATTATTGATATGGTATAGGTATATTGATATACATATTACGAACCATGATCACGTTTATTATTAAAAATCACTTACTTTTCCTTCAAATAGTATCGGAGACCATTCCTGAAGTTAGTAAAACCTATGAAGTTTTCCAACATTCTTAAAACTGAAGCCCCTTTGGCATAACTAGTGGTACTGAAATGAGCTGAAATGGAAGGGTTGGTGGACACTGCAGTCCAGTTCATTGGAGTGGCAGAAGCTGAAGCGTCCGCAGATAGGCCACTATGCACGTAATCCACTACAAACTGCTCATCCAGTTCCAGAGAGGGGTCGGCCTTAAATAATATTAAAATAAAATTAGAAACAAATATACTTGACACACATATTCAGGATGAAATGAAACAAATGAAAACCATTCATCAATATTATTGACTAACTTGTTAAACACAAGAGTTTAAAAAAATATCTATTAACCTCAGTGGTTAGAGTATAGCGATTTTATTTCGTTACGAGCCAGCTTAATAGGAGGCGTAAAGACTTCTAAGATGACTCATGCTTATAGCATAAATATTAATAAGCTAATACAATAATAAATACCACTCGATACTCACATAATGAGCTCCGAAATATTCATAAAAGCTGGCATAAGATTCGTTGATCCACAGATTGCTCCACCAGAAGCAAGTGACCAGATTGCCAAACCATTTGTGAGCGAGCTCGTGTGCCATTATGGTGGCGATGAAAATCTTGTTGACTATATTAGTATGTCTGGCATCGTAAAGCAGATAAGCCTCTCTAAAAAAATAACCAAATAGATTTTTGTAGTATTTTACGGAAAATGGGTATTCGCATGTAAATGAATTTTAGTTAATTGTCGTTAAAGACCCATATCGTGTTGTGATGAATGAAGTAATAGTATACGTTGTCTATAATTTTGAATTCTTTATGTCCTTTTTGCTAATTTTTATCTTATTTTAAATAGTTTGCTTAATAAACTTAAATTTATGCACTGCGTATATTTTAAACAGAGTTTCACAATCACATTATCAATAATATGAAATACTAAATACCTGTAGTTCACCATTCCCCAATTTTCCATAGCACCAGATGGAAAATCTGGCAGAGCGATGTGATCATTTTTCATAGGATAACCTTGACCCATATCGTAATAATCGATATCGAAGTATTCATTCATTTCGTCTGTGATTTTCAAACCAATTTCGGCGGCGTACGCGTGCTGATCAGTGGCACCCTGACGAGAGATAATACCGAACGGTCTACTGGGAGTACCAGTGAGGTTCGTTGCCACAAAGTCACTGACGTGGAAGGCAACGAGATATGCAGAAACGACCGGAGTTGGCAAGAAGGTTTCACGGACGCGACTTCCCGCCAGCCTAAAAACAAAAATTCGAAATCTATATTTAAACCCAATCTATGTCAATTCTGTTATGTCATTGAAAAAGCTACGGATAATATTGATAGTACTAATTTAAAACATAAAAGGCTTTAAGCTAAACAAATATAAAATTTAGTAGGAGATGCATTAAAAGAACTAGTTAATATATTTCCAAATGCCAATTTCTTAAACTTACTGTTGAGTTTCTCTAATAGCCATATTCGAGAAGGACGGCATGAGGTTTCCATCACGAGTGATGGAAATAACAAATGGACATTTAAATTGAGGCTCATCAAAGCAAGGGAACGCCTTCCTCGCGTGGAAGGGCTGGAATTGTGTTGTGGCGTATTGTCTGAAAATATGTAAAGACACAATTTACTATTTTAAGCATTAAAAAAATCTTATATAGCTCTTTTAACTTTCTACGCAAAATATGTGAACATTTTAATTTAGTTTCTAACAGATGATAAAATAATAGATTCTAAAAATACATGTATGGATGCTACTGTTAATAATATTAATCTTTGTGATATTAATATTCCTAAGTATTGTTCGTGATCTAATTGTATACCTGATTTCGTTTCCAAGGAAGTAATAACCCTTGTAGAATCCTCGGTCGATAGGGTTCTCATTGATCCTGCCGAGGTAGCTAATAGTGATAGTATAGTTGCCAATTGGAATGGTTTGTGCGAAGTTAATTTTGAGAATCTCATAGTAGCTGTCTGTTTCGAATGTGTTGGGGAATTGAAGCGTCACTGGTTGGTTTTGCTCATTAACCACGTTCACTCCAGTAATGGAAACCACATTTTGATGTATCACGATTTGTGTAAGATTTTCTAGGACCTGTTATAAGAATACAGAAAGGTATAAGATGGACGATTTTCACACTTGATCTTCCTTTCCCATCGAAGAGCAGTTAAAAGCAATAACTATTACCAAACCCGTTTCGTATATAGTACAACGTTATCATAATTAAGATAATCTATGTTTATAGTGTAGAAATGAGTTGTGAAATAATAATGAAATAAATTTCGTAAAAATAATCTCAAAGATAACGAATACCGGCAATTTTATTAGTAATCCCATATCTCTTAACCTTGGAGATAAATCTGTACCTAATTTTCATTTACAATACAGGAATACCATTTAGACTAGATGATATTTTGAAAAAAAACATCGCATCTGAGCCATAACGACATTGAAAATCATTCGATTATGTCCAAATTCAATATTAATACTCAATGGATTTGATCATACTAAGCTTCCAAAACTTATTGCAACAAAACATACAAAAGGCATTTATGTTGATTAAGCACTCATAACATAAGCACTCATAAGATTAAGCAGTAATGAGATTTAGCACTCATAAGATTAAGCAGTAATGAGATTTAGCACTCATAAGATTAAGCACTCATAAAATACTTGCCTCAACATCCATTTGCACCAATCCATTGAATCTGGACTCAAATAAGTAAACGTCTAAATCCACATTCATGTACGTTGGCCTCACATTATCTAGCAACCTGTATTGAGGATTATCTAAATTTGTCGAGTATCCTATCAATTCAAAATTCGACCTAAATTCTTCGGGATCGGCATGAGTGAAACCTATAAATAAGAACAGAAAAACGGCCACTGCATTCGTACCTAAAACAAAATGCTAGGGTTAAAACTTTATTACTTAATAATGGATATCAGAAAGCTTGGTAGATTTTATTTATATAGGCAAATTCTTCAGCTGTTACGAGTACACAGCTTGGACACAAGACATCTTCATTCTACGTGGGCGGCGTTACATGAAGGTAGCCAACAGATGGAAAAGCGACCTGATATTAAAGGAGGCAAGCTCCATAAGTGCACATGCACCGAAAAAATTACATTAGAAACGATTTATAACTATTGATATAGAAAATGCTGGAATTATGATGATGACGTCATGATTATCAACCATTACCACCGTCATTATTATACGATCACTCCTTTTATTTTTTCACTGTAACAGCACATAGGCCTCCTCTTGTAATGGCTTAAGTCTTTGCCTCACTGGTTAATGCTTAATGTTAGACTAAGTACGTAATAACGACGTTAATAACGATGAATAAAAGAAAGTATTAAGTCCTGTTGCCCAAGTGACTTTTAACCTTCGGTACAACTTTTGAATGCGTTCTATTTATAAAATTTTGGCAGCTTTTAAAGGAAACATTTGCTAAAACACTTACCCATGGTGACTATATGCGCACCCAATGCCAGACTAATATCATTACACATACAAAAAATATATAATTTGTATGTTATCACTGTTCTTTATCGACAATTAAGTCCTATAAATTTATCAGGCGAATGCCTTAATCCGCTGATAACGATTTAACATAGATCGATAAGGAACTATTTGCAAATGTGTACAATGTTGAAAATACTTGTGTTCTCATGTATTTGATTCATTAGGACCTACGATGTGACTTATTTAGAACGGTGTTAAGAGACGTTGAGAAACAAACACTGATATAGATGCAGTGTAAATGAACTCTTATGCACGTAAAGATAAATATCAGTTCGAAATATTTTGTGCTCTTATTACAAAATATTCTCAATAACACCTAAAACTTATTGATATGTATTGTAGCTTGGTGCTCCGGTGAAATTTGAATCTGGTGAATTGAACCTCACATTTAACAAATATTGTATGAGTTTTTAAAATGAAATATCGTTCAAATTTCCATTTCACACTTATTATATTATGTGAGACATGCTTATTGAAAAGAAATTAGAAATCAATTCCGTATTGTTAGTAAATTTAACTTTTTCCCACTTGTATTAACGGGTTGAAATCATCCGGCTGGCATGCATTTTTCCTCACGTTTACCTACAAACACGTGTAGTTACTTATTACATAAATAATGGTAAATTTAAGAGATAAGGCTTAGTTACTTATTACATAAATAAGTAACTAAGCCTTATCTCTTAAATGTACCAATAATATTATACATATACCTGTCATATAATCATAACCCATCATGACTGCAGATATATTGCTAGCTTTTAGTAATGTGCTAGAGATATGACACACGAGTTTGGATAAGCATTATAATAAAATAAACGATACCTACAAATTTTTGTCCAATTTAAAATGAAATATGCGTTTGTGAAATTGTCCCAATTAGTACCTTACTAGAATTAAAGAAGGTTTTATAGCAAACCATAAAAGGCCTGGTTGTCTTATAAAATAAATTGGGTCTGTGATATTAAGACTAAAGTATTGAAGGTACCCTGCGCTATAGGTACTGGTTGATCTGTCCGACTTTTTGATTTTAAAATCTGGCAACACTGTCCCTAGAATATCCTACCTTTATGATTACTTTTTGATTTTAAAATCTGGCAACACCATCCCTAGAATATCCTGCTTTCACCTTACTAATTAACATTTTAGAAACCTTACACACCGATTTCCTCAACGCAAATCGGGTAATAAAAACTGACCATTACAAAAAAATTGTTTATTAAAACACGTATAAAAATATAATCATTACAGTAACTACGCATACAATATATAAAATATAAATATTTTAAATACAATCAGTTTCACTGGAATTGCGCAGCTAATGCAATGGCAACTGTAATTGCGAACGTGGCAATACTAAGTTCTCCCAAGCTAGCGGAGTCCGGCGCGGGCGTTGGTGGCGCTGCCGTGGTCGTGGTCGTAGTTGTCGTGGTCGTGGTCGTGGTCGTGACGTCACCAACTTCATCTATAACGTCATCCACGTAGCCAGTGTCGAAGTATCTCACGATTTCTGGAGTGCGACGCGCCGACCAGGCAAGGTTCACCCTTGTTGCTGCAATACCGTTAACTCCGGTGTTGTACGTCGTTCCTAGCATCTCGCGGTGCCGGTCCAAGAAGCTTTGGAACTAGAATTGACACATTTTTCAAATGATATACAAGGATGAGTAATGACAAGAGAAGAAAGAGAAAGCTCCAGATGGCTAATAAGATCTTAAATTTAAAAAGGGCACGGTCTGTGGTGGAGGAACTTTAGTTATTAATAAAACATTTTTCATAGAATAAATAAGTATCCAATTATCCGACAAATGGAATGGATTTCCAAAGGTTGTTCGTTATAATATTAAGGTTTGTTACAATTTCTGGGATTAATTATTATCTTTCTATGATTATTCGAGATTTGATCAAATCCAAAATGTCTTCTTATGTCAATCATACGAGTGATTAATGTTGTTAATTCGTATTTAGGAAATAAAAAGTGATTATTTACTGAGTGCGATTAAGGATTTGTAGATATATAGGATATTTGCAGTTTTCTATCCTCATAATATGTTTAATTCTTAATTCGATAGCTTCCTAGGAAGTTATGGGCTAATAATATAGAGATTGGTGATTAGCTACTATATTGAAATGATTATGTTACGAATTCTTACCGTACTGATTTGATCTTCATTCAAAAGACGTCCAGCAATGTTACTTATTGGTGTTGCTGCACTGCCAATGCTATAAATAGAAGACATATCTTAAAAACATGAAAAATATGCAAATCAACGAGACAATGATTAGCATCTTTCCGTATACTGATTACCTTGAAAGCAGTAAAATATCATGAATTATTTACAAAACTTACTTCGTAATAGTTCGATTGAGGTTGGAATCCAGCCAGGTCAATACTCGGAGAGTATTTACTTCATTTTTGCTTGTAGTAGAAGCAAACGCTGTCGCGACATCTTGCGGTCGCACGGTCTCCAAACCATCTGTGATAGCGTTTAAGTATGTATTCAAACTGTTCTGATCCAACGTACACCCGGCAGCTTCTAACAGCACCAGCTTCTCGTTAGCTAAGTCTTCATCCAATTGTCTGTTCCAAAGGAAGTTGAAATCTTCGGCGGTGCCTGTCCGTAAGCCACTGCAGTAAACCCATGGGCGGATATTCGCGTTGAGGCTGGTGGAAACAAAAGATTGCTTCTTATATTCGAATTATCAACATTATTCACTGTCGTCAAGTCGCAGTATACAACATTAAGTGTGGTTTATTAAATAATACTTAATTTGGACATATCCCGACTCAGAAGATACATTACTTATATTGCGTCATATTTTTCCTCCTCAAGTTTTGATGACTAATATAATTGAAGAGGCTGCTTAACCTGATGCAATCTTACGATTTTTTTTTGTTTACTTTTTAGTGCAAATGTAGCATTCATCAAATTCAGGCAGTCTTAAGGGGGTTCATTACCAGAAAACCACCTCGAAGGAAGGGTAGATGAACAAAACACTTACAATCCACCGTTTCTCCAGCTCTGGAAGTGGTTTCTCGCTGCAGCAACGCATTCCGGGTGTTCAAGGTCACACAAGAAGGTCATTACGTGCATCCTCAATAAACCATCCATGAAAGACTCTCCGTCAATTGCGCTGTACCCAAGACGCCTGGTGATGGCTGAGCTTAATCTGATTATTTCTGTCTAATTAAAAAGGAAATTATTTTAATGGACAATCTTTACAGCCATTTTATTAATAAAAACCGGTATCTTACAAGCAGTGCAATAGTAATGTAATAATTTACTAAGTTGCTAAGTTATTGAAATAATATGAAAATTAGAGTACTCTTAACATATTCTAATACCAACTTACTCGCAGTCTCTGTAAGTTAGCATCGTCGTGAGCCAGTCTCCTGATGATGAAGTTAAATCCGTTCACCGCAGCAATCCATGGACCATAGGCGTCTTCGAATTCCAAGAAGGACAAGATGTTGAAAGCTCTTGAATACGCCATCACTCCTGCTCTAGCAAGAGCGAACACGTCATCAACAATCTGAAATTATATATTTTTTTACTTATTTCTTTTTTTACAATCCTTCCAATGATTTTTTTTTTAATTTAATGATAGTTCTGATTTCCAGTTTTCTCTAGACTTTAAAAAGTAGCACAAAGTTCAATTCATTGAATTCATTGAATTTCTCTCTTAATATGGTTATTATTTACATTACTAAAGGAGAATATATAATGTTATCTTTTCCTTTAGCAATGTTTAAAAAATTCGATGTTATACGTGAAATAATGTGTTAAATCTTTTTTTATTACCTGGGCACGGTTAATTTCATGAATATCAGTTCTACTGGCGCTTCTTAATGCTCTCGTCAAAAGGATCCAATTGACGTCATCGTAGTTAACTCTGTAAAAGCCTATGGAAGAGAAAAAAGAAATGAGTACTTAGAAACGTTAGGTCGATGTAACCGATGTGGACTGTAGGACTAACCGGTTTGTTGCTTATTGAAGATAACCCATTCCAAGCCAGTCGTGCCTCTGTTGAGCACCGTCGCTTGAGCTGTAAGGATTATTGATGGTTTCACGTCGTTAAAGTCCGGAGCACCGCCTCTGGTCCACGTGATGGGGATATCCCAGAGGCTTGGTAATGTTGAAACACCAGTGTTCCGTTCCCACCGAGCCTGAAACATTCACTGAGTGCTACATACCGTCTTTTGTTTTTAAAAAGAGAGTCTTGAAAACAATAATAATATCTTAGGACATGAAATGTTCAAAGTGTAGCGCAGTCTGTCAGATGCAATGTGAAACTTTCTAAAATCAACAACTACTTACAAATCAAAAATTAATTAAAAACACATTCCATTTTACCAAATTGTGAATCTAAACCATCCTCAAGTCCCCTTGAACACACACAAAGTTTCTTCAAAATCGGTCCAGTCGTTTAGGAGAAATTCAGTGACATACACATGCTCACAAGAAATAAAGATATTCTTATTGAACATTTTCATAGACCACACTGTTTCCAGACCAAAATTCAAAGGATTCGAATTTTGAATTCGAAGGTTACCTGAGTGACCATCATACGACCGGTTTGCTGGTCGATTGAGACAGTGACCAGCGGATGGCCAGCCTTCTCCGACCACGACCTGAAGTATCTATCGACGGTGATACCGCCGTACGCTAACAAAGCACCATCTTCTGCAGCAGCTCTGTCCCACGCTCGGAACAGGTGGAATGGTTCAGCTACATCGAACTCCCTGTTAAATTAATAATATCGGCTTAGAATATATGCCTAAGTATACATTTACTTATCTACTACTCTGTGAAGTACTTGTCTATTTCATTAAACATGAGGTGATGAATCTTAATAAATTTAGCTTCGTTAACCGATTTCTTCGAAATCATTAACATATTTTACTAACACATTTCGAAGAAGAATGTAAGTAAAAAGTGTCATTTGATTAAACTAAAATTGCAATGCTTTGGCAAAGTTTTGGCTCATCTTAAACGTTATGGTCTGGCCTCGCCTCTATGGTCTGGACTGGCCTCGTGGTTGAGCGGTTAGAGACCCTGACTGTGAAACTGGAGGTCGTGGGTTCGATTCCCACCCAGGACAAACATTTTGTGTGATGAGCACATTTGTTTGTTCTGTGT
>DWQT01001186.1:0-17804 GCA_018244895.1 Myscelus amystis hages
AATTAAAATAATTGAAAAATATTCGGATCCGTTAAAATTAAAATGTTACGAATCACATAATGTGGAGTCATTCTGACTCACGATGGTACTATATCTCCGTGAATATAATACTTACCTGGGACACATGTGCACCGTTCGGGACCCTGGGCCGTGTGTTGAGTTGGTTCCCATGGACGACACGATACATAAAATATTTCGAGATAGAGAGATAAAAACGTTTGGCAAGTGAGTCATTTTGACCCACATTATGTGTCTAGGGTTAAAGTAGGTAAGGGTGCCCCTTACCTTAGTAGGTCTCATCTTTGTTAAAGCCTGTTTTCCCATGATAAAACATGTTTATATTTAAAAAATAGTATTAAAGTTAAGGCACAACTAGAATTTAAATTCAAATGCAATTGTTTTTGGCTCCGCCTACTGCAGATTTCATACTATTTCACTTTGTTTTTACATCTACCTACAGTTATTTTCCTATCCAAATCTTTCAATCGTTTTGTGATTTTGAAGTTGTACCTTGCTTTAATCAATGTATAGTATGTAATGTATTCAAAATCTGATAGTTCTGCTTTACAATGTAAGCTACTCGAAACACTTGGCTAATTATGCTATTATGGCTTGGGTATTAAGTGCATATAGGAACATTTTTTAAAGTTTTCTTGTGCAAAACTTCATCTAGTTAAGAGGAATTTTAAAGGAAACAAAATTTACATTTATACAAAAAACTCGATTAGGTTATATTTTTATCAACCAAGCGAGGTTTGGTCGCACAGCAAGTAAATACCTTAACTTACATTTGAATTAGCATAATCTATCCACATTTTTCTTCCTTTTATTTCTCCATAAGCTTTCTGACTTGTCAAATATTCAACGATCGCCTTCATTTCTCGCATTGTATACGCTTTTCTAGAAAAATATTTCTTTATTCGCATAGGTACCGAAAATACAGATAGGTAAATTGAAGCAAGTCAAAGTGTATACAATCGGTATAATTCGGTGTAAAAATATTATTTTTTTGTCGAAAATATAACGAGCGTCCACAAAAAAAATTCGCAAATGGTATAAGCTTATACATTAACAGCAACGAATGTACAATTTCAGACCACAGTGTTAAGAACTCACCCCGACATTTTGGAGGGCTAACTTGAGTCTGGAAACGTATTAAAGTTCTTTAAGTCCGTTTTTACTTTTATATCTTCATCACTAACACATTCATGTAATGACAAAAAGAATTTGAAGAATTAAACAACAATCAAACAGTATTGGAGAAATTTACATCGAATATTTTCCTATTTTCCTATAATCACATGCGACTGTTTGTTACACATTTGTTTTTTTCGATCAATCTCTCTCTCTCTCTTGGTCTCTATTTCTCTCCCGTCCTAACCAATCGGCATCGAAACATGTAGATATGTACAAGATTATACCGGTCGTGACGCTACAGCTACACTACTCGTGTTCGTCCGTATTTTTAGTGAGTTTTGACAACTCTGAAAATTTTGATTTCATGTATTATTAATTATATCATATTTTTGTTTTAATTTTAGTTATAACATCATTAAAAGTTAAAAGTTAGAGATTTTTTATACATTACGATAATCTTGTGAAAAATCATTAAAGTCGATATAAAGTGTAGCGAGATGCAGTGTATGCGAAAAGGAGTGAGTCCTAAGAAATATCAATTTATTATAAGACAGATCACAGATCACTTTTATTTAATAAACTGAAAGAAATATTGAAAGTTGATAAAAAAGGAAGTGGACAGCAATTGTAATGCAATTCCCACCAAGAACTTTTATTCAAGAGAGTGCGTTTAGATAATTCTACCTACTTATTCACCTTTTTTCTTACTATATGGTCATTAATTTTTTTTCTATTGAAATACTTTAAAAGTATTCAGATATAATATATACATACATGTATGTATTAGGTATTATTAACCCAAGGCGCGATTACCTAAATAATAGTAAAAATATTTGAACTTGAAAAAAGTTAACATAATATATTATATTTGCCACATTTATTACTAAAATACGTAATATTAGCTAGTTAAGAAATCTCGAAATTGATATGCTTTGATATGCCAGAAATATCATATATCGATAATTTGCGAGTTAAAATATAGATATCGATATTCCTTTTACCGATTTTCCTTTTACCAAAATAACCTAAATTCAGCGGTAACGCGGGAAAATTTAGCTACCCCGTAACCCAGACCCAAACATAGTATTGTTAAACTTTAAAGATAATATTATGTACATATATCTATAATTTGCTTACCTTCATTGGCTTCATTCACTTTGATGCGCATGAGCAATATCAGTGCAATTATTTGTCGTTTTTTATGGGATAATTTCTAATACTCAATGAATAATTCCAGTTACCTTTCTATAGCAGATATATTAGTTACTAATGAAAAAGTTCCTTGCAAGTTTTTACATGATTTGCCTAAGATGGGTAAGTAATCGTTTTTCATATGAACTTGGGAGTTTTAATACTTTTTGGTTAATTAATTCATATGCAACAATGGAGATCACCATCTTCCAGGATTTCTCGATCCATCGTCCACGGAGGATGATTTAAAATCTGGCACTAACACGGACATACCGCTATGGCTAGCGGAAGCCTTGCACTCTAGAAGACCTCCACTGGTTAGTGTGGATCTGCCGAAAATCTACAAAGAAGGATATAGAGAAATATTAAATGCAGACGCTTGTACTGTAGATATGCATAAGTTGGGTCAACATTACTATGAGCTCGGTTGTTACATTACTAAACATGATATCAAGGATGAAGTAGCTACCACCCTAATCAATGTAAGTATAATCACCACATTTTGGAATTGATATTTTTTTTGCTATAATATTTAGTAAACCAATTATGAAGACAATATCATTTTGAGTGATCCCTGCATTTTTTATATTCATGTACTGCCCTAGACAAGTTAGCATAAATGTGGAAAATGTGTTAGTGTTCTTAGATTAAGTCACAAAAAGAATCCACTATAAACAAATTAGTCAGTTTATGGTGGTCAGAAATAGATGACTAATTACATTAGAACATAATGTAGATGTAGAACAGGTACATTCAAATGTTCTGGTTATTTTATTTATCCACCTTATTAATAATTCTATTATTCCCACATTATTAATAATTGTATGTGATAATTTACCAACTTTAATGTACAACTAATATTTACAGCATACTAGATTTTAGGCGCTGGTTACCCTAATAAGTCTTCTTTACATCTACGAAAATTAACAAGGAAAAATATAGCAATAAACATTTTACAGGTTACATTTATAAAATACAATTCTTGAGTATCTTTCTCTATTGTCTTCAGACTTTCAAACAACGATTCAGAATGATCATGTCTGCAAGTGTATCAACAGATACTGTGAGTGCTTTCCAACCTTTATCGGCAAGCGAACGCGAGAGGACAGCGTCTGCTGCAGTAACAGAGAAAGCTTTATCAGGATGGCTCAAAAGAGGAGATTGCCCGCTCACTACAGCCAATATGGTGGCCAATCATCGGAAACGCAAGAGAGCAGAAATGGAAATGCTATAAACAATATATATGTATTGCCTATTGGGGCAGGCACCCTGGAACTAAAGTTTAAATCCAGGCAAGCACCTCCGACTTATGTGCATTTCACAAATCATGTACATTGTAATGAAGAAAATCGACATGAGGAGTGTGAGCCTGCAAACTTGCACAAGACCACGTTGATAGATTGTCATTATGACTAATTATTGGGGGCAAGTGTTAAAAAATAAATCAGTATTCAATTTTTTTGAATGGGTTTTATATCATACAAGCCACCTAATATGCATGTGTCACATAGTCCTGTGTAATCTAAATAATCTGGGAGTCAAAAAAGGAAAAAGTGCCATTTGATGTGTTTCAGCTCCGAGTAGCCACAAGCTCGATACACCTCAAATATGCCTGTAGCTATCAAATCAAGTTACAATTTCAGACAACATCCATTTTTGTTTATTTGATATTTAGTTATATAAAAAATTATCACTATCTATGACATCAATTTATAATTGCCTATCGTGTCTTGGTCAATTAGTAGATTAATTACCTTGAAAAAAAGTATTATATATCAAATAACTGCTTTTTATTGCAACATACTTCAGTTACCCTATAAAAGTCTTCAACTAATTATATCTATATACATAAATGATTTCTTTCTGTCTTCATTTGTTATATGCTGTTAATTCAGGTTACATGTTGATTGTATATTTTAAAATATAAAATGAAATGGACTAAGGATTAAGAAAAATGGATTTAGATCATATAATATACATTTATAAGTTAACTATTTACAATTTAAAAAAAAATAACAAAATGATACCATTTGAAGGTACTAGTTTAAGAAAATTATATTGTTCGAATGTATACATCGGCAAATTGACACTAGTCCTAAAATTTAGTCAGTCCAAATGAGAGCCTCAAATACAGGGCTACCAATAAGTTGTTATGTCCAAATGCCTTATATTTAGATTTTCTAACAACATGATCCAAATATTTTTTAATACTACCCTGCTGCATTAAAATTTTGTAAAAATTAAGCCATGAGTTTTTTTCAAAACTAAATGCTACACTGACATGAAATGTATGTTTATATTGTGAATGAGTATTCACAAGGCAGTAAAGAACTATATGGCAAATATAGAGATCTTCAAGTTGCATATCTGATGAGGGAGTAAAGGATAATAATCACCTGTAATAATAATCACAATCACCTCAACCTGAATTCCCTATAACACGACTTTCTAAATGTATGAAAAATTGTCCCTGCAATTATTACTTAATTTTTTCACTAATTAGGTGAAGTAACAGAAATGATCTCGTTTAGAATATAACTGGCCCATTTCTATAAAAACTTGTAAGTACAACAGGGTCATATGATAAAAAAAACAGTACATATATAATGAACAACTAATAATTTCCTTACAAAATGCTTTTAAAAATTATTGTATACAGTATACAAATAATTTTAATATTCCTGTGAATGTGATTTATAACATAATTTATAACAATTATTATTTATGTTATGTTATGTTGATCTATAGGGACAGGGTGGTTAGGTGACAATGCTTATTGACCAACCCATCAATTATAAGTCTGACAGAGTTTCCAATAGATATAGATAAATACCAATAGAAGAGCTTATGCATATAATGCCACTAGCAATCAACTGAATGTCAAGCGCATGGTTTCCTTAAATTGACATCCTGTTAAAATATGTCACAGTGTCTAGAACACGACTAGTTCTAAATTGTTTTTATATTCCTACACTATAACATACAAAACTTTATTATTAATTAAGTCTATTCGTCACCACATTCTTGCACTTCATCAGTGTTCTTATCACTAAAAAGCAGTTCAGAGGTACACCGGTAAGGGTGTATTGAATGTTAACATCTATCATTTTTCACCGATGGATTGAGGTCATGGAAATATGCATGAGCCATTGCATCATCGGCAGGCATTCTCAAAGCAGGATTGCAAGTTAAGAGACGAGCAAGAAGATCTCGCCCCCTCGCGGGCAGTCTTGGTACAACTTGCGCTAGTCCCAGGCTAGGTTGATACACGGGCAGAGGTTTGTAGTCCGGTAGTTGTGTCACTCCGGGCCAGGTGTCTTCATTCGGTGTGCCTGAAAAGGTAAACAGGAAAGTAGTGCTAAGCTGATTTAATCAGAGATGAAGAGGTTTCATTGTAATTGTCAGGGTTTTTGTAACACATTTGTGATCAAAATTCCAACGAGATAGATATCCGGTAGATAGACATTTGGTATTATTAGACTTATGATTGTGATTCAAAACCAGAACTTCGTCTTTAATAGCATTATTGAGTTGGTGCCCATGTAACAGTATACTTACCAAGAAGCTTAAATATTCTCTTCAATTGATCATCAACATCAGAGCCTGGAAAAAGAGGACGGCCAGAATTTGCTAATTCTGCAAATATACAACCGGCAGACCACATATCAATGCTTGTTGTGTACAATTTAGCACCAAATAGTACATCTGGGGGCCGGTACCATAATGTTACTACCTCAGCAGAGTAACATTTCACTGGGATACCGAAAGCTCTTGCCAAACCAAAGTCTGCCAGTTTTAATTCGCCATTTTTATTAATTAATAAATTCTGTGGCTTTAGATCGCGATGGAGGACATTATGACTGTGACAGAAAGCAAGGCCTCTAAGAAGTTGGTACATAAAAGATTTAACCACATCTAAATCTATTTCTCCGTTCAAACTGTCGAAGTATTTCTTCAAATCCTGATCACAATGTTCAAATACAAGTGTTAACTTTTTTTCGCTATGTAGCACGTCGTAAAGGCGAACGATGTTTTTGTGTTTTAATTCTTTAAGAAGACATATTTCGCGCAACGCTGAGGATGGAACACCTTCATCATCGTCATCTAGTCTAACTCTCTTCAATGCTACAATTTCATGAGTTTCTTTATTTTTAGCTTTAAAAACTGTACCATATGTTCCTTCTCCTATTTTCTCCAGCTTCTCGTACTTCTGCATTGCGATATTAGAAATGTTGAACTATTCAGCTTATTTAAGAAAATATAGCAATAAATATTCTCAATGACAGAAGAAAAGCCTATTTTCCATTTTACTTAATACAAAAATGACAAACCATCGAACTTGACAGATTTTCAATTTGTGTGTTCCACTGGTTAAACAAATTATTATATTTGTTATACATATTATTATTTTATTTTTTTATAACTCCAAATAAAATTCGGACTTTTAATACCTCGTGCAATTATAATATTAATAGTTCAACAGAAACTGCTATATTGACTTGAAAATTCCTTAATTTCGTCGTTAGTGATTATTGTAGTTTCCATTTTAAACATCGGGGCAAAGAACAGAATCCGGGCGCGGGCTCCATTTCCATGTTAATCAAGCAGTAACGCATCGGCACTATCATAATATTGTCTCATCATATGGCCCTTGGGGCTGTGTTGCTTTAAGTCAGGTGTTTTTTTTAAATTATTTGATTAATTATTTTACTGAGCTAAAATATTTCTTATTTATATACGCTATAAATGATAATGAAATAATTGTTCTTGATACTAGAAACTGTATAGCCCAGTATTTTTTATCTATACAAATGACAATGATATTATGAAATGTCATATAAGTCGAAGTCAGAGAAATTCGACAAATCGGAAAAAACATATTTCAGAAAGTTTGATTGTCATCGTCACGCGTATTTTTCTTACCTTGGAATTAGTACTAAGTTAAATATATGGCATTTATTGAAAACTACGGAGATTAGATTGAAAGTTTACATATTTACTTCTGTGATATTGTTTGAAAGTGAATATTATTTGATTATTTGCAATTAATTAGTGTAATTTTTACAAAGCTATAATTTTACTGCATATTTATGTATAATATTCTGCAGATTATCAACAGAATCGTGATTGCGTCGAGTCATTTGATGCGCAAAATAAACAGTTTTCAATTTGTGTCCTGTTTCAGATGAGTGAAGGAGAACGTACTTTGGTGGATAAATCGGAAAGTAGTTCCTTTGAGGACTTGGCTGCTGCTGCTGCTCATGAAATCGAAGAGGCAAAATTAGCCGAAGCTGCATCGAAAGACAAAGAAAAACAAGCAGACCCGTCAGTTCCAGCTGACGAATGGCATGACTTACTGGGGTCAGGCGCGATTCTCAAAAAGGTCACTATTTCTTTTTTATTTCTTTGTATCATATATGTTGCTAAAAAAAACCCTTTTTATAAGAGACACTTGTGTGCACATGAAGAGTACTTCATGTTTGATCTACATTCATTTATTTTATTTTATTTTTGATGTAAAATTAGACTAGTTATAAAACTTATTACTCTTTATGTTATGTTTCTTTCTTATAATTCTGCTTCTTAATTATGGAGACAGTGATTGTTTGTGGCTTTGAAAATAATGTGTGAGCATGTTTAGACAAGAATTGTAATGTTTTGGATATGAGACACTTCAGATTTAAGAAATCTGGCCTATTCAACTTCTCAACACAAACTCTTTAAATATGATACTTAAATCAACCATTTTAATTAGGAGGGTGTGTGGTTATTTATTAACAAAAGTCTCCTTTAATTTTTATTATATTTGAATGGCTAGTATTTGGCTACAATTTTGTCTGATGGAAAGGCCATGTTTTCAAAAATTAATCGCACATTTCCAGAAAAATACTCTACTATAATATTTTATTCTTTTCTTTAATGTTAAGAACATAGAAGAAAGCAGTCACAAAGCAAGTCAAATAGTATGGTATGAGTATGATTTAGTGATGTTTAGCATCAGTTGTTGTGGGATTTTTATTAGTTACAGATTGTGGTATTGTCCTGTTGCTGCATTTGGGTTTTCCTTATCAATTTTCTACAGCATTATTGGCATAGAGTTTGATAATTCAGACAAGTCCTTGTATATTGGCAGATAATAAAAGCCGGCGATGAATCAGATGGATCTCGGCCACAAAGAAGCGATATATGTAGAATTAGTTACGAGGTGAAAATACGCGATCAAAATGATATTGTCGAGAAGAGGGACCACATTAAGATATACTTGGGTGACAATGAGGTGAGAGTGTGTTATCTGTTAGTTAGTGATAATAATCATAGACATAATTTCAGCTGAAACATTTTTTTTTTTAATCCCCACTTTGATACTGTGAGCTTTGAGTGTTGCTGAGCATTGCGCTCTCTTATCCACAGCAGAAGCACTTATGGTGATTAGTCAAAAGTTTGTTAGTGGCTCAATCAAATGATACCTTTAATGAATTAATTACTTGCTCCATTTATATTATATATGAAATCTATACAATAATTGCATTGTTTATATCTTTAACATTATTTTGTATCTGACATAATCAGTTTATCTTATCACCGGGGATATCTCTGATTGTGCTGTTTGCAATAAATTTAACTTCTATTGTTATAAGTTTGATTCATGAGTGTTATATATAAACACAACCTACATTTGATATATGGAGGTCTTACAGCATAGCGATAAAGATTATCATGAACATTTGTCATTTAGAGTCATGTATATGAGGGGAAGTACAATTAAAGTTTTATGGGTATATGCTATGAAAAATATTGTATTTATAAAAATGACTGCCCTTTGCAATAGGGGCTCAATTTCGTTCTAAAGGACTCAAATATGGATTGTCGGAATCTATGGTCAAAGTTTGTATCTAAATCTCATTGGCGTTTTTTTGCAAGTGTACTAGATTATTTAACAATAGAACTGCATTCATTTTCTTGAAACTTGACTAAACTATTTTGCCTGGAGTTTACATTTCGCCAGGCAAATATATTTGAATGATGGTTTCAGATAAGCACCTCTGAATCTAGGTTTTGTGTAATTCTGTCTGTTTACACAAACATCAAGACTAGTGTGGGCTCGGCAGACTAAAGAGTTATTTAATTATATTGCCTTTACAGATCCTACAGGGACTGGACTTGGCACTTAAGTTGATGTACAAGGGCGAAGTTTGTCTTCTGCAAATTGCACCCAGATTTGCATATGGAGAAGCTGGCCTTCATCCCGGTGACAACCTGGGTTTGATAGGAGAGACCGATGGTCCTCTGTACGAGGGCCCCGTGATAGGACCCAATACTTGGCTAGAGGCGAGACTTGAGCTTCATGACTGGGCAGAGGAACCGGAACACGACACCTTGCCTATTGCCGAAAGAATGGAAATAGGGTATGTATTATACTAAACTTCCCATTTTTATTTTTGTTGTGACACTCTGTTATCCTGACTAAATAGGTCAGATACTGACCGATGCTTAAATCAAGACTCTCCAAAGTAGGCGCGCAAATATATTTATTGAGAGGTACCATCATGGTTACTATAATATGTTATTATTAGATCAGATTAAACTCATTGCGTATATAACAAATGTATGTCAAAGTTACGAATCATTGTTATCTATTTCCTCCGCCATAGTTGTGTACATTATGTCATTCCGAATAATGAACATGCCTTACATCTGTTCTTGTTATAAATTCAGCACACTAAATGATACTGTCCATATTACGTTATTTACTTTAAAAATTCTAACAAGTAATGGAAAGTGTCAATGTGAATGCATATAATACAAAAGTAGTTGATGTATATGGGTTTACTTGTGATGTTATAGGTATTGTCAATGAAATATCATTGCATCGATGAATGTTATCGCTTGAAACTGCTTTCATTTTATATTTCAATGTAGCAATAAAACCAGGGCCAGAATAAAGCTATAACCAATATTGGCTAACCGTCGTTATTAATAAAGAATTTTGTATTGTGAATATATTCCCATAATTAAGGTGAAAAATTGACTCTAGACTAGAGTGATAATAAATTGATATTTCTTAATATTCTCAATAATTATACTGGTCGTCCAGTCAAATGCGCACGGTGGCATTGCAGTTTACAAACGCGTCAATGCTGTGAATAAGATAGAGAGATTAAATAGTGTAGTGTTAGTTTTCAACGGTTATGTTGTACTTATAGGACGCGCCGTCGTGCGCGCGGCAACTGGTGGTACCGGCGCGGCGAGGCGCAGCTGGCCGTGCAGCTGTACCGGCGCGCGCTCGACGCGCTCGACGAGAGCGAGGGCGGCATCACCGACCCCACGCCCACCGGTGAGGTCGCGCCCACGTCCGATGACTTACAGGTGAGCACCGCCGCACATATAAGCATCTAGCCCCCGTCACCTCTGCCCACACTCAATCATTTTTATCCAATACTAGCTGACCAGTGAACTTTGCTTTGCTATGATAAATGATTTTGCCGTTGTCGCAATCTTTTTTACCGCTGCTCCTCTCCTATTCATTTCAGCGTGATGTTATATAGCCTATAGCCTTTCTCGATAAATGAGCTATCTAACACTGGAAGAATTTTTCAAATTAGACCAATGTTTCCTGAGATTATCGCAAACAATCAAACAACAATCAAACAATCAAACAATCAAACAAACTCTTCAGCTTTATATTATTTGTATCTTGGCTGATGCTATAAAAAATATCTCTTAAAATAAAATCTTATATGGTATATGTTAAAATGTAATTTTAGGCACTTTTGGAGGAACGCTTGCGAGTACATAACAACATGGCCGCCGCTCAGCTGAAGGCCGGCGCGTATGAAGCCGCATTGCAGGTATCGCATGTCAAGTATTCGCAGACAAACACGAGTCGCGAGGGCTGCATTTCCCGTAGGCTTAATACTTGTGTATTTATTGATGTGAAACCTCTATTGGCGCGGGTTTAAACCGGATCGCTGGCGTGGCGACGCTCGCCGCGGCGACGGGTGACAGAGGAATTACTGAAGTGACAGATGATGATAAAGTTGTGGCAACTGGAAATTAATATCGAATTTTTGTATTGAATATAACTAAATGTTTATTAAATAATGTCACCATTTTCTGTAATAAATTCGTAATAGTTTATTTTTTTCATTGGGCTACAATTAGTTCCTGTAATAATACCGTGTTTTATGTTATTACTTGTACGACCATGATGTTTCACATCTGCCAGGCATCCCGTCATTTTTTATTATCACATTGCACCCAAGCCAATGCACTGTGATTAATTTATACTCCCAGTACCGTGCAATATACATATATTATGTGAGAAACTATACTAGCGGTTTGCAGTTTTTCTAAATAAATTAATTTATTTTTAATTTAGTTAATTGCGTTAAACTTAATATCCAAGCAAAGATTTGCTCGCCGTTATTAGTAAAGAAAGGATTGAATTGAAAGTGTGTGGTTGCAGGCGGTGACGCTGGTGCTGACGTGCCAGCCCAACAACGCCAAGGCGCTGTACCGGCAGGCGCGCATCCTGTCGGCCATGGGGCGCTCCGCCGACGCGCTGGCGGCCGCGCGCGCCGCCGCCCGCGCCGCGCCCGGTACCACACCACATACGCACTTGCTCAGAGACACTGTGACAAAAATTAAAATTGAATAACTTGTCGTATATGGAATTTATTGGACGCGTTTTTTGATATAAATGTATTTTTTATCCAGTGTAAATATTTACTTTCAATTCCCAATAATTTTGAAAATATTCTGGTTAACTGTTTTTGTTATGACAAAGCAATATAATGTTATTGTGTAAACATTTCTCTCCTGCGCCCTAGACCTTGGCGAGTTAAGCTGATGGCCTATTATTGTGTTGCAAGTGAATGTTCGGTATTGTAGAGACTTACTGAAAATACATGTATTCTGCGAGAAGATTTATTTGTAATAGACACATATATAAAGTAGCTTTTGCCCGCAGCTTCGCGCGCATAAAATATTTGTTACGACATCACATTAAAAATCTCAAAAATAATAGTATTTCGCTCCTATATAATGCATATTATTATACATACAAACCTTCCTCTTGAATCACTCTATCAATTTTTAAAAAAACGCATAACTATCCGTCGCGTAGTTTGAAAGATCTACGCATACATAGGGACAGGACGAAAAAGCGACTTTGTTTTATACTATGTAATGACAAGTGAAGGAATACATATGAGTAAAAGTGTATATACACTGCGTAGAGGACGCGGGCGCGCGCGCGGAGCTGGCCCGCTGCGAGCGCACGGCCACGCGCGAGCGCTCGCTGGAGCGGCGCCTGGCGCGGCGCATGCTGGGCGCGCCCGAGCGGCCCGCCGCGCCCGACAAGAAGCCCTCCACCACCAAGGTACTACTGCTTACTCGCCCTCACTACTAAACCGGACCGCGTCGCTTCGACGCCCACCCAGGACGGACATTTATATGATTTCCCTGTCGTCTAGGTGTAATATAGTGTGCGGCCGTCGCAAGATGTAACGATAATTATTACAGCCAATTCCGTAACTACTGTCAAGTTTTATATCTTTTTTTTTAATTTGAATTTGAATTGAATTTGAATGTTGCCACTGGCATACGTTTCCATTATTATTAATAGCTGTGTGTAAAGTCGTCCAAAGATATTTAATTTTTATCTTCATTAATTATTTACTAAATATAAACTGAGGGTTATATGTTTATTTATATTTTCATTTCATAATTTCCAGATGTTGGTGTGGGGTTCCCTGCTGCTGAGTCTGCTGGTGGGCGTGGCCAGCGTCCTCGTGTACCGCTACAAGATACAAGTTCATTGACAAGGCATTTGACGGCATTTTTAATCAAAACGCATATAATCTTAAGATAATTTGAAATGGTGACAGAACTTCAAACAAGTATCATAGTGCACATCGGCCATTATTTCATACGCGGACTCGGTCAACACACATCTTCTCATTTGTAAATCCGGTCTGTGCTTCCTACTTCTATTTTTAAAATCTTTATGTATACAGAACATTATAACGATTAGAGACTATCTTTAACTTCCAAAGGGGATGTTGGTTGACTGCGAAGCTGCCTTACATACAAGCGGGGGAATGAAAAGCTCCTAATTGGCTCCTCACCTTTTGAAGTCATGTCACTCAACACTCCCGCCGGAACGCTATGCTTGCCTCATCCGTGCATCCCAAGACTTTCTTCTCTAATCTTATTAGAACACACCGACGAGACTGCTTATAATGAAAACGTGATAATGTTGACGGACCTCGATAGTTTGCAGCTATACGCTATTTATAAAAATATTCAATGTTTACCTCGGCCTCTACCTTACGACTGTTTCTCCTCTACTGTAGCCAATTTGTGAGACTTTATAGGAATGAGTAGGTATTGCACTGTTTCATTGCAGCAAATAAAAGCAAAATAGATATGTATAAGATTATTTTGAAATATATTATTATGTACATTTACATTAACTCCCAGTGGGACTATCTTCTGGAGTATTTCCCAGGCATCCCAAAGTAATAAAAGGTTATTAAGGGTTGGTTAGTAAGCATCCTTCACTTTTTCAGCACTATTCGACATTATGAGGATGTAAAATGGCTTGCCCACTCACCTCTAGTTCTGTTAAGAGTAGGCCCACATGTGGGATATGAAGAGCAGTGGAACACATAATTAAATTTAAATGCTTCAATAAGTACATAATATGTTGTCATGTGCATAGTATCATTAAAACTCAATAGCAAATTATACTAAAAACAAAAAAAAAAACTCATCCATAGACAATATTTGTAACTATTATTTTTGTAAAAAGGGGTAGGTTAGGATAATGTAGCTCTAACACTATTGTATGAGCATTGTATCATAGTTTACTTTATATTATGAGAACATTAAAATATCGTTATCACACTGATATCTACATATAATAATTTTACGAGCTTAACTTAACTTTTCTTAATATGCCTTTCCGGGTATTTTGTAATAGTTTTTTTTTTTTTGTCAACATCTTGAACTGACATTTGTCATGCTACGTAACTTCGATGGCGCCAAGGAAAAGATCTGATGATAATGACCCCGGTGTTGCATATAACGACGCTACCATAAACACAATAAATTGCCTGCCATAAAACCGGGAATGATGTGAAAATAAACGATAAAACCGGAAACGGCTTAAAAGCTTGCTTTCAGAATTTCAATTTATATATAAGTCCGTGCCAAAATTGGATTGTTGATTTGATCGTTTTTGGCATCGTTGCCTTTCGTTAACAAAAATATTGCAAGTTATAGTTAGTATTGCGATTTGGACACTTACAAATCCAATCAGTGAAGCGAGATTTTATAGCGACTTAATGTATATGTAGAGCCGAGATATTGTACTTCAATATGATCAACTTAAAAAAAAACATATTTTTGGATACTTTTCTAGTGTAAGACGGGAAATATAATTATTTTACGAATTTCATTCCGAAGGCAGTAAAATTTTTATTATTTATAATATATGTATGTATAATATTATAGTTAAAATATTGGTGCTTGTTTTTTTTTTTTTTTACTTTTAAGTGAATAACGCAATGTGAAACTTTCCAAAGTCGCATTTATTTTTTTATGTCTGTTAGAACGATTATCACTTCCATTAAAACTATTCTGTCTAAACATAACTAAAATAATTGAGCTATACAAAATCAATGTCTATTTATCTTTACTAAAGCATATAAAGTTAAGATACCTATGTAACAGTAAATGCGGGACTGTCAGTTATTGATGTGGCCCTCGTGTTGGTGTAGGCATTTCTTGTATTCATTTAATAAACATATGGTACAGTTGTACTCTAACGGATGTGTGTTTTAATTAAATTGCCACCATATTAGCATTCTCATTATATTTTCTTAGTTTCTTATTCTTATCTCTTGAGTGCAAAAAAGTTACGAATGCCACCTGCCTTTATAAGTTTTAAAACTTAAATGAACCCATCTCCCCATTTCTAGAACTGAAATTACACCACTTTACGTGTATCATAAGGAAAATGATGCAATATAAAAAACATTTTTATTATGATTGAATTTATTTCTTACAACAAATGGTTTTTATTATAAATCGATTGATGAAGTATGTATCATTCAAATACAATATATGTAGAAGGAATGTTTATTTACATATAATATCGGGATTACTGATTATCGTTCAATAATTTTTGGTAAGAATATAAATACAATAACAAAACATTGCAATCCTGATGACAATTCTACATCTGAAAATTATTACAATCAAATACATAAATAGTCTTATATTAGACACGGCCTCAAAATGTACAAAAAGTGTTATAACAATACTAGTAAAGGAGGTAATTAGTATCTAGCTGTCACATCGGTTATGACGTTCTTGTTGCCAAACATGTTGGATGTAAAAAATATTTAGTTTAGTTAGTTTTTATAAACTTGTGCGTTTATATTTATTTACACCGCAACACATGTAAATAAATAACCGATACAGAAACAATTTCTGGACGACATTTTGTACAAACTTTTCCATTTTTGAACTCTTTCTTTTCAAAATTGGAAAGGATAGCTTAGTAACAGTGACTCGTTAGAGAGATAAACAAAACCACACAAAAATATAACGCCATGTAATTGGCACGGTTAGTATATTAAAAATGTTCAAAATTTTATTTTATCTTGTGCTCGCCAGGAGCGTATCTGCAATCCCACAATAAATATTACACACTATGTATTGCGTATTACATAAAATGTCTTGCGTATATATTTATATAAGTTATTCTCCCCTAATATAACATACTTACAATACGAATATTATATTAAAATATTTTGGTAATCTTTATGACACCCGTTGTACAAATAATGACTTATAATATTATGGGAAATGTACAGGTGAAATTTAAAATAAATTATTATGATCACATAGTAATGATCAGCTAAGACGGTAAACACATTAAGATGGATTTAAAAATAAATGCACCATAGTCTCGAATATTTTGTTATAAATATAATTATAAATTCTCCGCTCCATTAATGTCCATCTTTATAAATATTGGTAACCAAACCGATTTTCCATTGGATTTCTTTACAAATAAAATTATCATAGTAAATCAACAGCAGTATAAACATAGTAAATCAAAGACAATTTAAAAAGAAAAAGTTGTGTAAATATTAAGTACGAATGAAAAGAGGATACACATAATCTCAAAATAGAATGAATTCTATTTTATACTAGCGGCGTCCGCGGCTTCGTCCGAGTTTGAATTTTAAAATTTCCAAATAAAAGCAGCCTAAGTTACTCTTATCTGCCAGTGAAAGTCCCATCAAAATCGGCCCTGCCATTCCAGAGCTTAGCCAGAACACACAGGCAGACAGACAAAAATTGTAAAAATGTTATTTTGGTATATGTACCGTGTTTACATACATATGCATTTAGTAAAAGCGGTTATTTTATAATTACAAACAGACACTGCAATTTTATTTATTAGTATAGAATTTCGCCTATCTGTCTTAAAATGTACGAGTACATTAGGCAGGATATGGTTTCAACTAATAAAAATCCTGAAAAATCTTTAAAGTTACTTATATCCGTGTAAATACGGGTTTGTACAATTTTCCTGTTCGTCCGGCCTTATCTCGGAAACGGGTGAACCGATTTTAATGGGACTTTCACTGGAAAATAGAAAAGCTAAGAGCAACATATAGGCTATTTATCTATGTCCCTGTAGCTTGGGACCAGAATACAGCTGCGGTTTCTCCGTTCTGTCGTATGAGGCGACTAAAAGGAGGCTTCTGGGGTCGTGGGCGGCCCGAGAGCTCTGACCGTCCAGTCAGCGACTGCAGGAAGGACGACGGTGTTTGTGGCCACACACCGTTGTATCGAGTCGAAATGGGATACATTAGCGTGACAAGCCCAATTAGGGACACCGGTGGTACCTTTTGAAGTTTTCCCCTCCGTAACACAAAAAGAAAAGCAATCCAATTTATCGCGTAGGAAATTTATCGCAAGCGAATCCACGACTCAAAAGCTGTGTAAAATATGTAATTAGTTGCCGTAAATTATTATTTTTTTATTTATTTACGTCTGAGATCACGGTACGTAACTTATCTGATGTTTTTGTTACGAACATCTTGGATAATATACCTACTTTAATATTATATTAACGTAAGATTTAGTCTGATAGCATGTTAAGGTTATTTAAATATCAACTCAAGGGATCGGCGGCTTCATTAATTCATGATGTAATTCCGTGTTCATTATTGTTATTATATATAATTCCGTATATTATGTATATGACTATACCTTGAGGGAGCAAAACAAAATAACGCAAAATAACAATCAAAACAGTAACTAATGTAGGTACTGCTGCTGCATATATTTTTTTTTATACTTCAGTCGCACAAACTGACGGGCCACCTGGTGGTAAGGTGTCACCGTCGCCTGGACCCCTGCAGCATCCGAGGAGTCGCCAGTGCGTTGCC
>DWQT01001187.1:0-17779 GCA_018244895.1 Myscelus amystis hages
CCGACCCCCTCCCGATCTTTTATCTGTTGTCGTTGAATCACCGACGCCGGGCTCGTTAAACGTACGTTCCCTCGCCCCCCCCCCCCTCGCCCCCCCTCGCCGCTTCCTCCCCTCGCCTCCCGCCCTTAGACGTAATTACAATTAGTTGCTTATTAATCAACTGACCGCCGCGCGAACCGTGCCGCGTTAATTACAATTAATACTGGTGACACATGCTGTAGTGTTTCTTTATTCTAAACTTGTATTATAATACTGTATAAATGAAATGTATATGAATGAAATATAATCGTGAGGGGAGATCCATTGAAACGTAGTAATGTAGTGTTTGAAAATAGGTCTAGTTGTGGAAGTGATTAATTTTGAGTTGAATGTAATGGTTTTGTTGTGGCCTTGGTTTTGAAGTAACTGTTGTTGAGATGACATCGTTTCTGCACCGTCGGCGGCTGTTCGAGGAAGTGCGTTTGATTTTTATTATATTTCAACGTTTCACGTCGCTCTAAGCTGCAAGCTATAAGTACATATTCATTCTATATCTATATCTGTAAATAGCACATGTGGTGTCCCACTGCTGGGCAAAGGGCTCCCCTCTATCGCGCCAAGTGTTGCGATCGGTCGCTACAGACCGGTTCTCCAGAAAGTCTGTTAAGTCGGCTCGCCGACGGTCGACGACGGTCACTTTCTAGAATGAAGTCGGTGGCCAATTTTGTCCATCTCTCAGGATGCATCCGACCATGACCAATTCATTTTGGCCATTGTCGAGCCAACGCTATTGATGCCAGTCTTAGAACGTAGGATCCCGACGACAGTCTCACATACCTACTCATTCACGCTTAAATAATAAAAATTCATTACTCCACATCCAAATACGATCCGATAACCGTCGTGTTTGTTTGTTTGTTTGTTTCTTTCTTTCTTTCTTTCTTTTGTTATTTTTGAAGGTTTACACCTTAAGAAACGATTTGAGTCATAAGGTCCGGTGCGGAAATTTTACGAGGAGTAAAATCAAGTGTGACACGGAAAGTTGACGCGTTACGTAGAAAGAGACAAACATATATGTACATCTCCCGTCGTGCGTCGTTATATCGACCCTTTGTATTGGTCCACTGCTGGGCCGGATCACCTGTTATAGCGGGAGGGATTCAGGCCGTAGTCCAGCACGCTGGCCGAGTGCGTGTGTGTAGACGTTTATTCTATAATTCCCTGTTCGTTGGCAATGGCAGCTGTCGATGAAGGAGTGGGACATCCCGTACGACGAGCTGCGGCTGTTCGAGGTGATCGGCGAGGGCCGCTTCGGGACCGTGTACCGCGGCAGCTGGCACGGCGCCGTCGCCGTCAAGCTGCTGCACGTGCACGCGCACCCCGACCACTGCGCGCCGCTCGACACCTTCAAGCACGAGGTGAACGTCCGCTCACATATCACACCTTACACACACGTCCCTCTCTCGCAAGTACCTAGCTGCATCTCGTCGTCACGCTCACACACCTTATACGGCCGTCTTTCGCTCACAAATACCCAGCTGGATCTCGCTGTCCCGCTCGCGCAATATCAACGATACCTTCAAGCACGAGGTGATCGTCCGCCCGCTCACACCTCACACCCACGTCCCTCTCTAACAAATATCCGGCCGAATCTCGCCGTCCTGCTCGCACTGTCGCACAATAAATGCGTTCGTGCGTAATAACAATATCTACATAAATCACGACCGAAACCTTTTAAGCGCGAGGCACTCGCCCGCTCACACATCTTACACGGTCGTCCCTCTCTCACAAATATCGGGCCGGATCTCACCGTCCCATTCCCCCTAACGCGTTCGCTTGCTACTCGTTCGGGCGTATCGAAAACCATTCAGATGCATAACGCCGCACTTGTCCCGGCCGGCCGCCAGGTGGCGACGTTCCGCAAGACGCGGCACGAGAACCTCGTGCTGTTCATGGGCGCGTGCATGAAGCCGCCGCGGCTCGCCATCGTCACGTCGCTCTGCAAGGGCATGACGCTCTACACGCACATCCACCTGCGCAAGGACAAGTTCACCGCCAACCGGAGCGTCATCGTCGCGCAGCAGATCTCGCAGGTACGGGGGGGCGGGGGGAACATATGGTAACACTTTGTGAGGTGTTAAATATTGTCTTTGGGTTTACCGGGTAAGGGGGAAGGTGAACGCGTTAATAGGTGAACATCGCTATGAACTGTTCAACGATTTTGTTTCCGCTTGACGGATGGAGGGGGGGGGGAGCGCCAAATGTACTGCGTGCATAGAGTAACATGTCTATGAACTGTTGAACGATGTTTATCGATTTTTCGCGAGGAGTGGAAAGAGGGGGAAGCGGGGGGGGGGGCATAGCTTAGCATAGCATAGGGGACGGCGGGGGGCTGGCAAATGTTATCGCGTTAATAGGTGAACATTACTATGCACCGTTGAAATGTGTTGTTGTGTGATCCAGGGCATGGGCTACCTGCACGCGCGGGGCATCATCCACAAGGACCTGAAGACGAAGAACATCTTCCTGGAGAACGGCAAGGTGGTGATCACAGACTTCGGCCTGTTCAGCGTCACCAAGCTTTGTTTCGGGAACAAGTGAGTTTGTTGACGGCTCAATGATTCATATTATGTCATTCGGTGTCCCTACAGCTCTGATTATCACTGTTTACATTTAGATCATAGGTACTCAAACTTACCATGTTTGGAATGTGAAGAACGATGAATGCGAGAGGAAGATCAAGTCAAAAGTACGTCGAATAGACAACCTCACTGTGGACCGACTGTTTAAAGTACGATGGGAAAAAGTTTGTCTAGAACTTCGTCAAAGCAAAGTCTAACTATCTGGAAAATCCTTTTGGGATCTTTCGTGACTGTATAACTGTAAAGGATTATATATTTGGCACTTGGTGCTTTTTACCTACCCCGTTAGGGGTCATCACACACCAGTTATGTGATGATTATGTATGTATGTATAACTATAAGTATGATTCCAGCGCCCGGGGCGACAGCCTGGGGATCCCCCCGGGCTGGCTGTGCTACCTGGCGCCCGAGGTGGTGCGCGCGCTGCGGCCGCACGCCTCGCTGCATCTGCCCTTCTCCAAGGCCACCGACGTCTACGCCTTTGGGTGAGTTAGTTTCTTCTTTTGTCTTTCCGCCCTTCGGCCGAAAAGTGGCAAATTTCGGCCCGCTACGCCAAACGATGTTGCCACTTTCCGGCGGCGTCGAGCAGAAGACTAGTATGCACACCTCGACAAGTTCATGAAGGTTTAGATTGATCGATTGATTTGAGACATTTCTTACTTTACTGCCATGTCTTAAACATAACCAATGTTAACGGAACACCCATGGGTCGGTCCGTCGATCGATCAATCAATCAATAATCAATAAAATAAACAGTCAATCATCAATCAATCCATTGAGCACAATTTATCTCTCAATGGCAGTGATACGAGTTGATATTAGAGGACATATTCCTGCCCATGACCACAGTAGGAACTTCTCAAATGTTTGCCCTTCCACTGATCTTGAACCTGTGTCATCAGTGTAGTCTTTGCTGCGAGGCGGCAGTAGTCGCTGGTGAAAAGAAATCCAGGTGGATTGGGGCTGTCTGGTAAATGTTAGTTGTAACAAGTACTGTATTCATTCATATTACTTTACTTGCGGGGGGACAATGAACAATATTTATTTTGTATTTTACAAATATGTTGTCATCGAGTTAACATTTTATGTGTATTATGTACCGATTGTAATAAGTGAACCATTGATTTCAGAACTGTATGGTACGAGTTGCTATGCGGGGAGTACCCGTTCAAGGGCCAGCCGCCCGAGGCCATAATCTGGCAGGTGGGCAAGGGGGTGAAACAGTCGCTCGCCAACATGCAGGCGTCCAGAGATATCAAGGTATGTACACCACACATACAAACAACCCAAAATTTTCACCAGTATCCTTTCTTACCGACTTCTTTTTTTTATAAATTTTTCTATGGAACACCGATGACGAAATATGGATTGAACTAATAATTCTTGAAAATCTTTAAATGTACCTGTATTTGTGCAAATAAATGTCTTTATCTTTATTAATAAACAAATTAGCCATGAAGGGCACATTACAAAGCTATGAAATCTGTCTATATAAATATAGATTACTAGCTTTTGCATCCGAATTCGCCTATATCCTTATTCGATAAATGAGTTATCTAACATGAAAGAATTTTTCAAATCGGACCAATATTTCCCGAGATTAGCGCGTTCAAACAATCAAACAAACTCTTCATCATATTAGTGTAGATATGTGATAACATCAGCGGGGTACTTTGGTGTTGGTCGGCAGGACATCCTGATGCTGTGCTGGTCGTACCGCTGGAGCGAGCGGCCCGACTTCCCGCATCTCCTCTCCACGCTGGAGAAGCTGCCGCGCAAGCGCCTGGCGCGCTCGCCCTCGCACCCCGTGCACCTCTCGCGCTCCGCCGACTCCGTCTTCTGAGAGGAGCGTTCCCACACTAACTCTCACCCCCGCTGCCCCCCTCACACCCCACCCCCGCTGGCTTTCCACGCTGCAGTCGCAAAACGCTTCGAAGAATCCATATCGGTTTGGATACGCAATATCGTAGATAACATTTCAAAATCTGTCCACTATTTATGAGGACGCAATCCTAGTTTGAAGTCGGTTTAAAGATTAAACAGTGGCAAAGTTCTTCTATAATATATCTAATAAGAGTAACATTGTACTTCATAGACCACCAATTATAATCAGTATGTTCAGAAGGAATTACTGTTTAATTATTATAAGCCAGCCAGCAGTGGACTGAACCGTTCTCACCTCGCCACGAAAGACTGTTGACGTACGAGAGTTGAATAGAGAACTACCAGAATAACGATATATGATATTATGATAGCGGTTTTGAATTTGTCACTATACTCGCTATAGTTTCATGAATGTCATGCGGGACCGCCGTTGCTGTGGACTGGGTATGGAGTTATTTGTGAACGAATATTGCAATAGCCAGGTGGTTATTGTGAACACTATCTACTAAGTCCGAGGTTTCCCGTGTACTTTCCATTGGGGGGTACAATTAAACTGGAGCATTGCGAGGGATACGATCAGGTGCACTCTCCTAACCGGTGTCTACGAAGAAGGGAAGGTATGGATAAAATAATCGTTCATAAATCGTTTCTCGCCAGCTCGTGCAAAGTATACAATGTATGAATTATTATTACAATCATCGATGTTATATTTTTCATATAACAAACGGGTTTTCGCTACTTAGTGTAATTATATAATGAATAGTTTTTAAAATCGGATAATATTGAATATGTTTGCTCCGTAGCCGGCGTCCCGGCGTTACGTTAAAGTGAACCTATTCGTAAGCAGGTCTTGATCTCTTATTTGATAGATTAAATTATATTTTCGTATTCGTAGTGAAAGAGAAAAATAAATGGAACTTTTGAGAAGTTGACTGTGCTGTTGATATAATTAATGTTAACGATAGACGATGTAAATATTGTATAGTGTTACGATTTGCTGTGATTATATCCGTGGGGGGCACTGCTCTTCGGTGCTAGTAACGGCTAAAGAACTAAATATAAGGCAGGACACGAATAGCATGGCTTCCGTTCACAGTAAACATAATGCAACTTAAAGCTTCGATGTAGTAATAGTGATATCACAATTGATATGAAATCGAATTTATATGTATAATGAAGATCAATGCGCCCCACGTTTGACGATTCAGACTTATATTAGATTTAAGAGTTAAATCTTTTAATACTAAAGCTTTCTTTGAAGTCTCCCGAATCTGTAACTTTTATTAAATATAATAATAATATGTCAATGACCTTAAAATGTAAATATCGACACGGTGACTGAAATAGATTAAAAAAAGATACTGTACAGTCGGTGAATTATCGATAGAGATGTATAAAGAGTGAAGAAACCTTTCCGCCATTTTGCGTTGGAGGGAGACAAAATGGCGGCACGTGAACTGTAGTGTTTGTAAATAATAAAACATTCCTTTCGAGTAGTGCATTGAAGTTTTTGAACTTTGAAAATTAAATTTCATATTGTATGTATTGTTAGTCCTGCAACAAAAATATAATTAATAGACAATCAAATAAAACCCTGAAAATATTTGAATAAAATTTTCCTTCATTTAAATTTAAACGAACCACAGATACAATATTTACTTTGCATTCGGTCCAGTCAATATTCTAACTCAATGTTAAGTATTAGTATTTCTTTTTTGTGATGTGTGCGGTTTACGATTATGCGCGGTTTGCAGGGCTAGTGCGTGGTCGTCTATTGTCTTGAAAGTTCCCACTTTCTATGACATTTCTTGAGAGGCTTATCGTTAGGTCGATTTTTCAGCCGTGTAACACCACCCTTGCTAGCTTCTCTCCTATACTTTATTATAAATAATAAAGATATTCAGTCTAATAAAATAGAAAATACAATATTTATAGAATTAAATGAAATCAATTCCCATTCTATAAAAATTACAATATTATTTATAATAAAGTATAGCATAAAAAAAAAATTAATTAATATAAAAAAAAATAAAAAAAAAAATCTTGTAAAACAAATTGAAAATCTTTTATAAATAATTTAAAATGATTTTTATTCTATCACATTTTTGACACCACAAATCAATATTTTTAATTAAATTATTTAAATATATATATATATATATATATACTTTACTTTTACTTTACTTTACTTTACTTTTCTTCCTCTCCTCTTTTCTCTTTTCTTTTTCCCTTTATTCTTTATTTAAAATCAAATTATAAAATAATCAATTTTAAAAATTAAAATATTTAAAGGTAATCAATGTAATGTTAATAATAAATATTCACGTGAAACTCCCGTATAAAATCTATATAAACTAATATTATTTTTACCATGTTGTGTGTAAGAATATAAATATAATCTATAAACAGCTCTAAAAAAAGAAATTATTATTAACATAAATATAGAAAAATAATTTCAACTTATTATTCTATTAATTAATCTAATTTCCCCTAATAAATTTAAAGAGGGAGGTGCAGCTATAGCTGAAGATAATAATAAAAATCATCATAAACTTAATGAAGGTATAAAATTTATTATACCTTTATTCATTATTAAACTTCGACTATGTAAACGTTCATAATTAATATTAGCTAAACAAAATATACCAGAAGAACACAACCCATGACCAATTATTAAAATATAAGAACCCAAATAACCTCAATAATTTATAGTTATTAAACCCCCAATTACTATCCCTATATGGGCAACAGATGAATAAGCAATTAAAGATTTTATATCTACTTGACATAAACATTTTAAACTAATATAAAAACCCCCTACTAATCTAATAATAACCCAAATAAAATTTAAATTTAAAGAAATTTTAGGTAAAACAATTAAAACTCGAAAAAGACCATAACCCCCTAATTTTAATATAATTCCAGCTAAAATTATTGAACCAGATACAGGAGCTTCAACATGAGCCTTAGGTAATCATAAATGAACAAAATATATAGGTATTTTAACTAAAAAAGCTAAAATTAAACAAAAGTATAAAAAATAAAAATTATATCTATAAAATTTTAAAAAATAAATTAACATACAATTTATATTAACAAAAATATAAAAAATACCTAACAATAAAGGTAAAGAAACAAATAAAGTATAAAATAACAAATATATGCCTGCTTGAATTCGTTCTGGTTGATATCCCCACCCAATAATTAATATTAAAGTAGGAATTAAACTACCCTCAAAAAATAAATAAAATAAAAATAAATTTATTGTACAAAAAGTTAAATATAATATAATTAATAAAAAAATAATATTTAAAAGAAAAAATTCTACATAAAAATTATTTTTATGTAGAATTTCTCTAGCTATAATTATTAATAAACAAATTCAAATACTTAACAAAATTAAACCAAAAGAAATTATATCACAACCTATTATATAACTTAAATTACTATAATTCATAATATTAATTGTTAAATTTATAAATATAAATATTAATATTAAAAATAATATTTGAACCATTCAAAATATATTTTTTTTTAAACATAAAGGTATTATAAAAATTAAAAAAAATAAAAATTTTAACATTATAATAAATTAAATCTTTGAAAATAATCATTACCATGTGTACGAATTATACAGACTAAAATAGAGATCCCTAAAGCCCCCTCACAAACAGAAAATACTAAAAAAACTATTAACATATATATATCATACTCAATAAAATTTAAATATAACATTAATAATAAATAAATTCTTAAAATAATAAACTCTAAACTTAATAATATAATTATTAAATGTTTATGCTTTAAAACAAAAATTAAATTACCAATTAAAAATATAATAAAAATAATTATTCATATATTTATCATTAATTTTAATTTTTTATGTTTTTATAGTTTAATTAAAAATATTGGTCTTGTAAACCAAAGATAATTAAAAAATTTAAAAACTTCAAAGAAAAAGAATTTCTTTATCAATAATCTCCAAAATTATTATTTTAATTAAACTATTCTTTGATATTATAAAAATATTATTAACATTATCTATAATTTTTTTATCTATTAATATATTATTTTTAAAACATCCATTATCAATAGGATTTATAATTTTAATTCAAACATTATTAACATGTTTAATTTCAGGAATAATTATCAATACATACTGATTCTCTTATATTTTATTTTTAATTTTTTTAGGGGGACTATTAGTGTTATTTATTTATGTTTCAAGAATTGCATCAAATGAAATATTCAAAATTAAAATATTTAATAAATTTTTAATTTTAATTATTATTTTTATTATTATATTAATAAGAATCATAAAAATAAATAATCTAAATTGAATAAATTTATCTAATAATTCACAAGAAATAAATAATTTTTTTAATTATTTTATATTTATTAATAATGAAAATAATATTAATTTAACTAAATTATATAATAAACAAACTTATTTAATAATAAAAATAATAATTATTTATTTATTTATTGCTTTGGTAACTGTAGTTAAAATTACAAATATTTTTTATGGCCCATTACGAACATCTATATAACTAATGATAAATAAATTTAAACCTCTACGAAAAACTCACCCTATTATTAAAATTATTAATAACTCATTAATTGACTTACCTACCCCATCAAATATTTCATTGTGATGAAATTTTGGGTCATTATTAGCTTTATGTCTAATTATTCAAATCTTAACAGGATTATTTTTAACAATATATTATACTGCTAATATTGAATTAGCATTTTATAGAGTAAATTATATTTGTCGAAATGTAAATTATGGTTGATTAATTCGAACATTACATGCAAATGGGGCTTCATTCTTTTTTATTTGCATTTATTTACATATTGGACGGGGAATTTATTATGAATCATTTAACTATAAATATACTTGAATAATCGGAATTATTATTCTTTTTATTTTAATAGCAACAGCTTTTATAGGTTATGTATTACCTTGAGGACAAATATCATTTTGGGGAGCAACAGTAATTACAAATTTACTATCTGCAATCCCTTATTTAGGAACAATATTAGTACAATGAATTTGAGGGGGATTCGCAGTAGATAATGCAACATTAACTCGATTCTATTCATTCCATTTTTTATTCCCATTTATTATTTTAATATTAACTATAATTCATTTATTATTTCTACATCAAACAGGATCTAATAATCCCCTAGGAATTAATAGAAATTTAGATAAAATTCCATTTCATCCATACTTTACATTTAAAGATTTAATTGGAATAATTATTTTATTATTATTATTATTATCTTTAACCCTAATAAATCCCTATTTATTAGGGGATCCAGATAATTTTATCCCAGCAAATCCTTTAGTAACCCCAGTCCATATTCAACCAGAATGATATTTTTTATTTGCTTATGCTATTTTGCGATCCATTCCTAATAAATTAGGAGGTGTAATTGCTCTAGTAATATCAATTTTAATTTTAATTATTTTACCATTTACATTTAATAAAAAAATTCAAGGAATTCAATTTTATCCAATTAATCAAATTTTATTTTGAATTATAATTTCAACAATTATTTTATTAACTTGAATTGGAGCTCGCCCTGTTGAAACCCCATTTATTATTACAGGACAATTATTAACAATATTATATTTCTCTTATTTTATTTTAAACCCTTTAATTAATAAAATATGAGATAAAATAATTTTTAATTTATAATTAATGAGCTTGTATTAAAGCATTTGTTTTGAAAACTTAAGAAAGAATTATAATTCTATTAATTTAATACTAAAAATAATTATTTAACTAATAAAAATCTTAATTCTAATAAAAAATAATAAAAAATTTAAAGAAACAGGTAAATAAATTTTTCATGATAAATATATTAATTTATCATAACGATATCGCGGTAAAGTCCCCCGAACCCAAATAAAAAAAAATGAAATAAAAACTAACTTTAAATAAAAAAATAAATTTAAAGAATACCCCCCTAAAAAAATTAAACTAAATATTAATCTTATAAATAAAATTCTAGAATATTCAGCCAAAAAAATTAAAGCAAATCCACCACTTCTATATTCAACATTAAACCCTGAAACTAACTCTCTTTCACCTTCCGCAAAATCAAAAGGAGTACGATTAGTTTCAGCTAATCTTGAAGATATTCAACATAAACTTAAAGGAAATATTAAAAAAATAAATCAAATTATTTCTTGATAATAACTAAATTTTAATAAATTAAAATCCATAACCATAATAATACAAGATAATAAAATTAAACTTAAACTCACCTCATAAGAAATAGTTTGAGCTACTGATCGCATACCCCCCAATAAAGAATAATTAGAATTAGAAGATCAACCAGCAATTATTAAAGTATACACCCCTAATCTAGTACAACAAAAAAAAAACAAAATACCTAAATTAAAACTAATTATATTAAAATAATAAGGAATTAATATTCAAATTATTAAAGATAAAGTAAATCCTACAACAGGAGAAAAATAATAAGATAAATAATTAGAATAATTTAAATATATTTGTTCTTTAGTAAATAATTTAATAGCGTCTGAAAAAGGTTGTAATAATCCTAAAAACCCTATCTTATTAGGACCTTTACGAATTTGAATATAACCTAAAACTTTACGCTCTAATAAAACCAAAAAAGCAATTCCAATTAAAACACCAATAATTAAAATTAATATTCCAATTAAAATATTAAAAAAATCAACAATTATCATTACTACATATATAATAAATTATATATTAATGAATTCTAAAATCATTACATTTTTCTGCCAAAATAGTATTTTAAATTCACAAATCTAAAATACTATTTAATAATATTCAAAAATACCAAATATAAAAATTTTTTAAATATTAATTCCTTTCGTACTAAAATATTTTATTTATCTAAAGATAGAAACCAACCTGGCTTACACCGGTTTGAACTCAGATCATGTAAGATTTTAATGATCGAACAGATCAAAATTTTAAACTTCTACATTTAAATTTTATCTTAATCCAACATCGAGGTCGCAAACTTTTTTTTTTATATGAACTAAAAAAAAAAATTACGCTGTTATCCCTAAGGTAATTTTTTCTTTTAATCATAAATTATGGATCAAATTAACATAAATTAATGTAATTAAAAAAAAAAGTTATTTAAATTTTTCTATCACCCCAATAAAATAAATATAATTATTTTAAATTTAAATTTTAAATATAAATATAAATAATTTATAAATATAAAACTCTATAGGGTCTTCTCGTCTTTTAAAAATATTTTAACTTTTTAACTAAAAAATTAAATTCAAATTATAATAAAGAGACAGTTTATATTTCATCAAATCCTTCATACAAGTCTTCAATTAAAAGACTAATGATTATGCTACCTTTGTACAGTCAATATACTGCAGCCCTTTAATTTTTCAATCAGTGGGCAGATTCGACTTTAAATTATTAACAAAAAGACATGTTTTTGATAAACAAGTGAATATAAAATTTTGCCGAATTCCTTTTTATTAATTTTTAACTAATAAATTTTAAATTAAATTAATTTATAATTATACTAATTTTATCATTATAATTAATTTTAATTTAATTAAAAATTATTTTTTTATAAAAAATTAAATAAATAAAAAATTTTATTAATTAATAAAATTTTTTATAAAAAAATAAAAATTATAAACAATATAAATTTTAAAAATTTTAAAATTTTAATTTTAATTTTAATTATAAAAATTTAATTTAAAGATTATCCCTTAAATTATTTAATTTTTTAAAAAAAAAATTAAATATTTAATTTTTTTTTTAAAAAATTATAAATTAAATTTATTTCTAAAAAAACTAGATATATTTAAAAACGATTAACATTTCATTTCAAATTAATTATTTAAAATATTTATAAAACAATAACTTTATTAATTAATTATCTCATTTAAATTCGAGAATTTTTAACTTTAAACCCCTAATTAATAAACTCTGATACACAAGATACAATAAATTAAATTTACTTTTTAAAAAATTAAATTTTCAAATTATTTCATTTTTCTTTTACAATACTAATTAACTATAAAATTTCAAATTTTTTCTATTAATATACTTTAACCCCCATTAATGTATATTATATTAAAAATTTCTTTTATTAATTATTATTTAATTAAATTTTCCCCCTCAAATTAATTAAATAATAATATCTTTTCAATGTAAATGAAATACTTTAATTTTAAAGCTATAATTTGTCTTTCTAGAAACACTTTCCAGTACATCTACTTTGTTACGACTTATTCCAATTTTAAAATGAAAGCGACGGGCAATATGTACATATTTTAATTTAAAATCATTTTAATAAAATAAATAAAATTACATTTAAATCCACTTTCAATTAATTTTTAAAAATAAAATCCATTTAAATAAATTTATTGTAATCCATTATATTCTTAATTATAATCTGCATCTTGATCTGAACTAATTTTAAATAAAAATTTTTAAATATTATTATTATTTAAAAATATTTTTTTAACAACGATATACAAAATATTAAATTAAGTAAATTTATTCGTGGAATATCAATTAAAAAACAGATTCCTCTAAATGAACTAAAATACCGCCAAATTAATTAAGTTTCAATAATTTATTATTTAATATTTTAGTATTATAATTTAATTTTTAATAATAGGGTATCTAATCCTAGTTTATAAATAAATTTACTAATTCACAATTAAAAAATAATTTTTAATTAAATTAAAATTTTACCTAATAATTTAATATTTTATTTTAAAATATTATTATTATTAATTATATACTGAAAAATTTTATTTTAATTCTTGAATAACCGCAACTGCTGGCACAAAATTAGTTATTAATTTAAATATTACTAAATCTTAATTTCTTAAATTTTTAAATTTAATTACTACTAAATCAAATTAATTATTATTAAAATAATTAAATATATATACTAAAATTAATATGTAAAATAAATTAAAAATAAAACTTCAAAATCATAAATTTTTATCTATATATATAATTTTTCACATAGAATTATATATATAAAAAATTTTTTTTTTTTTTTTTTTATATATTAATTCATTTTTTGTAATATTCAAATTTAAATACAATAAGAATATAATTTTTAAATATTCATATTGAAAAATAAAAAATTAATTATATTAATTTTAATTTAAAAAATTATTTATATATATATATATATATTAATATATTAAATTTTTAATATATTATAATTACATATATATATATAAATATATAATTTAATATTAAATATTTAATATTAAATTACAATAATAATTTAAATTTATCACAAATATATGCCATCTTTAATAATTTTTACTATAAAATAAAATTAAAAATAAGCTATTTAAGCTTTTGGGTTCATACCCCAAATATAAAGGAATTCCCTTTTTTTTAAAAATAAAGTGCCTGAAAAAAGGATTATTCTGATAGGATAAATAATGTAATTTAATTACCTTTATTATATTATATTTTATAGAATTAAACTATATCTAATAATATCAAAAATTAATGTGCATCTTACACTAAAATATAATTTTATTATTTAAAAATATTATATTTATTTAAAAAATTTAAAATTTTTTATAAATATATAATATTTTTTATTTTTTTTAATATAAATTCAAATAAAATATTTTTTTTGTTTATTTTAATTTTTAGAACCTTAATTTCTATTTCATCTAATTCTTGAATTGGATGTTGAATTGGTTTAGAAATTAATTTAATAAGATTTATCCCTTTAATTTCAAATTCTAATAACTTATTAGCCTCAGAAGCTTCATTAAAATATTTTTTAATTCAATCTATTGCATCTATTAATTTTTTATTTTCAATTTTATTAAAATTAATTTTATTAAAAAATTTTGAAATAAATAATTTATTTTCAATTTTAATTAATTCTTCAATAATAATAAAAATAGGATCCGCCCCTTTCCATTTTTGATTTCCTAATATTATTGAAGGAATAAATTGAATAAATTGTTTAATTTTAATAACATGACAAAAAATTACCCCTATAATTTTAATATCATATTATTTAAATAAAAATTTTTTAATATTAATAATAATTTTAAATACAATTATTGGAGCTATTGGAGGAATCAATCAAATTTCACTACGAAAATTAATATCATTCTCTTCTATTAATAATTTAGGTTGAATAATAGCTTCAATTTTAATTAGAGAAATAATATGAATAATATATTTTATATTATATTCTTTCTTAATTAGAATTATATGTTTTATATTTCATATCTTAAATATTTATTTTATTAATCAATTATTTATTTTAAATATAAATTTTATAATAAAATTTATTATTATTATTAATTTTTTATCTTTAGGGGGAATTCCCCCATTTTTAGGATTTTTCCCTAAATGATTTATTATTAATTTTATAATTAACAATAAATTTTATTTTATTTCATTTATTTTTATTATAATAAGATTAATTACTTTATTTTATTATATTCGTATTTCATATTCTTGTATAATATTTAATTATTTAAAATTAAAATGATTAAAAATTTACATTAAAAATAAATATTTTATTTTCATTATAATTATTAGTTTAATTTCTATTATAGGAATAATTCTTAGAACATTATATTTTATCTAAGGTTTTAAGTTAAATTAAACTAATAATCTTCAAAATTATTTATAAAGAAATTATTCTTTAAGCCTTAGTAATTATTTATTACCCCTTAAAATTTGCAATTTTAAATCAATTATCTTGAATTTAAAGCTAATTAAATTAAATAATAAAAGAGAATAAATTCTCGTTAATAAATTTACAATTTATCGCTTAATTCTCAGCCATTTTATTTTATTTAGCGAAAATGACTTTATTCAACTAATCATAAAGATATTGGAACATTATATTTTATTTTTGGAATTTGAGCAGGAATAATTGGAACATCCTTAAGAATATTAATTCGAACAGAATTAGGAACTCCCGGATCATTAATCGGAGATGATCAAATTTATAATACTATTGTAACTGCCCATGCATTTATTATAATTTTTTTTATAGTAATACCTATTATAATCGGAGGATTTGGAAATTGATTAGTACCCCTTATATTAGGAGCCCCTGATATAGCCTTTCCACGAATAAATAATATAAGATTCTGATTATTACCCCCATCATTAACTTTATTAATCTCAAGAAGAGTTGTGGAAAATGGTGCAGGAACTGGATGAACGGTTTATCCCCCCCTTTCTTCTAATATTGCACATCAAGGAACTTCTGTAGATTTAGCTATTTTTTCATTACATTTAGCTGGAATTTCATCAATTTTAGGAGCTATTAATTTTATTACAACAATCATTAATATAAAAATTAAAAATTTATCTTTTGACCAAATACCTTTATTCGTGTGAGCTGTAGGAATTACAGCATTACTATTATTACTTTCATTACCAGTTCTAGCAGGAGCTATTACTATACTTTTAACTGATCGAAATATTAATACTTCTTTTTTCGATCCTGCCGGAGGAGGAGATCCTATTTTATATCAACATTTATTTTGATTTTTTGGGCACCCAGAAGTTTACATTCTTATTTTACCTGGATTTGGTATAATTTCACATATTATTTCCCAAGAAAGAGGAAAAAAAGAAACTTTTGGATGTTTAGGAATAATTTATGCTATAATAGCTATTGGATTATTAGGATTTATTGTTTGAGCACATCACATATTTACTGTAGGAATAGATATTGACACTCGAGCTTATTTTACCTCAGCAACAATAATTATTGCAGTACCAACAGGAATTAAAATTTTTAGTTGAATAGCAACTCTTCACGGAACTCAAATTAATTATAGTCCTTCCATATTATGAAGATTAGGGTTCGTTTTCTTATTTACAGTTGGAGGGTTAACAGGGGTAATTTTAGCTAATTCCTCTATTGATATTACTTTACATGATACTTATTATGTTGTAGCTCATTTTCATTATGTACTATCAATAGGAGCTGTTTTTACTATTTTTGGAGGATTTATTCATTGATATCCATTATTCACAGGACTTACCCTTAACCCTATAATATTAAAAATCCAATTTATTTCAATATTTTTAGGTGTAAATTTAACTTTTTTTCCTCAACATTTTTTAGGTTTAGCTGGAATACCTCGACGATATTCTGATTACCCTGATAGTTTTATTTCATGAAATATTATTTCATCATTTGGCTCATATATTTCTTTATTATCTATAATAATAATAATAATAATTATTTGAGAATCTATAATTAATCAACGAATTGTATTATTTTCATTAAATATACCATCATCTATTGAATGATTACAAAATCTTCCTCCATCAGAACATTCATATAATGAATTACCTATTTTAAGAAATTTCTAATGTGGCAGACTATATGTAATGGATTTAAACCCCATTAATAAAGGATTATCCTTTTTTTAGAAATGGCAACTTGATCAAATCTTAATTTTCAAAATAGAGCATCACCTTTAATAGAACAAATTATTTTTTTCCATGATCATACCTTAATTATTTTAATAATAATTACTATTTTAGTTGGTTATTTAATAATATCTTTATTTTTTAATAAATATATTAATCGATTTTTATTAGAAGAACAAATAATTGAAATAATTTGAACTATTTTACCAGCTATTACTTTAATTTTTATTGCTCTCCCATCTCTCCGTTTATTATATCTTTTAGATGAATTAAATAATCCATTAATTACTCTAAAATCTATTGGCCATCAATGATATTGAAGTTATGAATATTCAGATTTTTATAATATTGAATTTAATTCATACATAAATCAATTCAAAGAAATTAATAATTTCCGTTTATTAGATGTAGATAATCGTATTATCTTACCTATAAATAATCAAATTCGTATTTTAGTAACTGCCACTGATGTTATTCATTCTTGAACTATTCCATCATTAGGGGTAAAAGTTGATGCTAACCCAGGCCGATTAAATCAAACAAATTTTTTTATTAATCGGCCTGGAATTTTTTTTGGTCAATGTTCAGAAATTTGTGGGGCAAATCATAGTTTTATACCTATTGTAGTAGAAAGAATTCACATTAAAAATTTTATTAATTGAATTAATAATTATTCTTCATTAGATGACTGAAAGTAAGTAATGGTCTCTTAAACCACTTTATAGTAAGTTAACAATTACTTCTAATGAAATATTATTATTATTATTATTATTATTATTATTATTATTATTATTATTATTATTATTATTATTATTATTATTATTATTA
>DWQT01001188.1:0-17803 GCA_018244895.1 Myscelus amystis hages
CAGTTGTCTGGTTACCATAGCACAGGCCAATAAATGACCCAATTTGGAATCAGACAGCCGTGTGTGAAATTGTCCTTAGATATTTATTTATTTTATTTATTTACCTATCACAGTTGGGAAGCGGTCTTTCAAAAGATTCCTAAAATGTATTCTTCTAAGTTTATCTAAGTCCAATCATGAAAACAAGCGATAGTGGTTACTCTGCTGATTTCGAGTTAGTTCAATTGCTCTGACGCATGCCACAGTACATACATCGAAATGTACTACTATAAATTACCTTAATTTATGTGACCGCTGAAGTAAACCCGTAACTCTGTTATTCCTCACTGGAGCAGCGTAAAAGCTGGAGTATGCTCCAGACCTTATCCGATTCTAGTAGGAACCCGTGCCTAGCAATTGAACGTAAAAAGCTTGCAGCTTTCCTGAAACAAGGAGGAAACTGGTGTAAATGTAGCGACCATACCTACACTTGGGTCTCCTGCGCTCAGTGTCGGCAAAAAATAAGGAGGACATTAGCTGAATTGTGTAATTAAGTAAATAATACACTTTATCAGAACGATAGAAGATTAAATAAAGGGTTCTATGAAATTTAAAAATCCCAAAGATTCCTAATAAATTTCGATAAAGCTGCACTTTTTTATTATTACAGATGTTTCAAAAAAACATTGAACAAAGCCAAATGTTGGCATTAAAATCAGAAATGCTACCTAATTGTTGGATGCAGTCTGATGCATTGTAGGTAATGAATGATAAAATGTGTTCACATACACATCGGAACGCATCTGGTTTTGGTTCAATCAAAAAAATATCAAGTTTCTACTCGCTCTGTGCCATTTTTTGCCACCCGTATGCTAACTATATTAGTGTAAGAATAGAGCTATTAAAATTGTGTTTGCTCAACTGGCGCCTAAAGTTTTTGTACATTTAATTTGAATCGGTGATTGTTAGTAATAAATAAATTCAAATATTTGATAGATGAAATGAACTTTTATTTAATTTTTACATATTCTTGGTTCAAGTAGGTACCTGTTCATCGTCTTACGCGCTTTTAACATCACCTTTTGCATTCAGTATCGTAAATGTTAGGCATAAGGGCATACACAATAACAGAAATACGTATTTGTAATAATTTGCAGTAAAAATGTTTGACATAATAGAACAATTGTAATTTTTATGTACTACAATGTATTTTTCCCGGAGATATGAAACATTACATTAAAGTAGTAAGAATTTTTGTGACTTGTCTAATGACTTGAGGAAGATGGGGGGAAATCGTTGGATACACGGAGTACGCAAAATTAGGTTATAGCACCATAACGAGTGATATTTAACGTAAAAAATGCTCATCATTTTGTACAGTTCGAGGTTCGTGCTAGTATCTCAAATAACTGGGATTCAAAACCCAATATACCAATGCAGTATTGTATAAATTAATCTTAAGTGTAATTTACATTTGATCTCTCTGAATGTCAAAGTAACGTTGAAAAAATATGCAAAATCATTTTACTCCAATCAATGTGATCCATAAGAAATAAGACTAAGATAAACAATCTCATTTGTTATTTGCTTTGTTGCAGGTAAATCATGACTTTATTACCTACGGCCGTGATGAAACAAAAACATACGGTATAGTTGATTTAATTCGACTTTACCATATTAAAACATTTCAACTAAATTCTACGAGTATGTACAGAAAACATGTATAAGCAAAATTAAGAATTAATTTGTACCGAAAGCTTTAGAAATATTCTCATTTTTTTGCCAAATAATTTCCTGTATATCTCTCTATTTACTTGCTATATTGCTGTTATTTTATTATAAAGGCATTCTCAACTAAAGGCCGAATGAACTTCTGTTCCAAAATCAAGCCGTATTAATTAGAATCCATATTAAATTACGGATGGCGCCTTTCGGGCAAACATTACAAAGCCATTTTGTCTCTGGTCAAGTGTTACCAGACGTCTGCCCGAGTATAGACAATAATATCTTTGTAGCAACGAGTGCCCGCACAAAGACCATTGTGGCCGAATCAATTAACCCATAATGTGGCCATTGTGAAATACGCGCCTAACATTGTCTTAATGTATCTCACTCGGGTATCGTAAAATAATTTTTATAGTTCTATTTATGGCTGAACTGAATTTATTGAGGAGATAAGTTTCAGTAGCTTCTCGGTGTAGGATTACTTAGTCGCTTGCAGTTGCACGATTTATAGACTTAATTTTGGTCGTAAAAGAACCGGGGAGAGGATAATGAGAATCAGTGATATACGAAAGTTATTTTCGTGTATTACCTGACGCTCAATTAGGCAGAAAGAAACCAGCTGTCCTCGCGTCACCTGTTGATAACCAAATGACACCTCAAAGAGTGAAACGCGGGATCGTATTCCGCTAAAAACTCCGAACGGCAACATCAAAGCCGGCGAGTACATTGACACAACTTTTAGAAATCAAAATCAACCTAAAACACAAATGTAATGGCCGCTCAAGATATGAGAAACTTTGAAGAGGCAGTCATTATTGTCGAGTAACCCAAAACCGACACATGTGACACATATCGTCCAGGATTGCGATGCCACATGTGAAATGAGAAAAAACGACAAAAATCTGTTGTCACAACTCCCTAAGGTACGGACAATGCTGCGGCTATATCCTGCAGCATTCGCCAAATCAATTTCAACTTTAGCATCTAGCTCTTAAAATATAAATTCTCGCGACTAATTTAGGATTTACAGTCGATTTCATTAGAACAGACAGTTCGTTTTGAGATTATTTTTTGTGCAACCTTCCGTAACCTTTAGCCTGTGACATGGATTGTAGATTAGGCATATTGTTGACCTTTTTGCTTCCATTTTCGAAATGCACGTGTTCCTAATTTTTTGCGACTGCTCTTAGGGAAGGGCCTTTTGTTTTTATTGAGATTGTACAAGATTTGCATGTGTTACAAACGGTTGCTGAAATAACAACGGATTGTGAGCATGTCATTATAAATGACAATTTATTTTCTACTTGCATTCTTAGCCTGTCTTAGTAACGGTCCGGCTCGAGGAAGATAAAGAATTAGATTTATCGGACCGCAGTGTTCTCTTGTTGTAATGTCAACGGAAGTTCTAATATTGGAATATCGCGTTCAGCCGTGGAGGCCGTTGACAAAATTAATGTTTTATTATGAAACAATGAACAGAATGGTGTTTCTGATAAATAATGCGTTGCGGCTCGAATGAGAGATGTTCCCGGTCATAATGGCTACATCGGTCTACCGCCGTGATCTTAAGACGAACATGTGTTTGATAGTGGGTCATCAAATGAAAATTTAAAGTACAGTATGATTTCATTAAATACATATAAGAGTATATAATGTGTGTATGTTGAAAATAACAAATGTTTATGCAGAAGTTTAGCATCATAAACGTTACTTTCGTAATTAAATAAATAATTGGAAGTCACAAATCTTTCAGAATAACACATCCGTAAACAAATATACACGAACGTGAAGCGAGTAATGAATTGGATAAATTATTATTGTTTGATTTCAAAAAACAATTATGAGTAAAAGATAGTTATTTTACTACCGCATAAATTACTGCCGCGAACGCGTAAAAGCGGTGTGGAAGTCTTGTTATATGGTCCACGGCTACAATATTCAAATTGAAATTAAGTCTCCCATTACCGTCTTTACTAATTGGGTGTGAAGCGACGCCCTGTGTTCTAGGAATCCTCATTTCCATACTATTAAAGGTGGAAATGTCTGCCATCACAGATTTATGGGCAAATCTTTGAGATGTGTTACGAATAAAAATAATAGAATTGTCGTGTCTAATAATATATCGGCCGTTTCCGTTCGGCTTTTAGTTTATTTTGGTTGTAGACGCGAATATTATAACGCTCATTCACGCGAGCGTTAAGCGCAAGATTTTAGTTTAATGTTCATTCGTATTCAGGATTTAATGGACAATATATACAGCGTTAATTTTAATTGATATGAGGTAAATTGTGATTTGTGTAACAATCAATATGTCTTGGACACGTACAGTTATTGTGTTCTTTAAAAGGTATCAAAAAACCTTTACAGATTTACAATTCAAAATGTCGTGGAAATTACTTGACTTCCAAATTAATCCACTACCTGTTTTGTTAATGAAATTCATGGTAGTAAATTTTCATTTTTATACCCAACATCAAAGTCGCGTCAATAACACCAAACTGTATTTCTAAAACATTTCCAACATCGCAACATCAAGAGCATTTTAATCCGCACAAACGAGCTATCCCGTGAAACAAAACCAAATCCGATGACTAATGTCTCGTCATCTTCCATCTTGCTCACATCGCACACAAAAGATGGAACAATAACAGGCGAGACCATGATAAATGCTACCGGTGCGGACTCAAAAGAAAAAGAGATCAGATGTAGGCGATAATTCATAAAAAAACAATAATAAAGGGGTAATTTCGTTCAGAATAACATTGTTCCCGGTTGATTTAGGGACGCTGTTAGCAGTAGAACAGACTCTGGGCCTCCGCGGCTTGTCGACGCGGTATATTTGGTTTTTTTCTAAAAGTATTTTCTAATGATTGATTACTTTTCTTACTAAATCATAATCAACGGTATAATTAATATAAATAAAATCTATGTCATCTATATCACAATTTTCACATTTTATATTAGCTCACAACTGTGTATATCAAGGAAAAGAAACGTGTGATTGTATTGTATGGATTTATTAGCATTCACATGAATAGTCCAACTGTAATCACAATTAAAGATGACTCCATTAAACATACATACTCATGAACTGCAGGTCACCTAGCTACGTGTTAACAAAAAAATGAATGTGATATTTTTCCGAATTTAATTACTGCAATATAAAATGTTGAAAGTTATTTGCGTCAACTGCAGAATGTTCCGAGATTTTGAAACAATGACAGCCAATTTACTATTTTCACGTGGCGTAAATCCAATGTTTCTTGAAAACTCTTTGTTATTTGTTATAGTAAATTTAAACTAATTGTCTTAAGAAATGTTCTAAAGCTAGTTCTAGCGAAAATGAGAACAAATGGTTAAACAATATTACATGTAAAAAAATATATTTTTGTTCGCTTTTCATGTGTGAATGTGACAATATACTATGTTGTTTGTAATGAATATCAATTTGCGCTCTGAATTTTACATAAACCACGATTCCAATCACTAATTTGTTCGCTTCTGTTTTTGCGTACATTATCTGAATTAAATATTAAATTAGCTTCTGATCGCTGATATTTCTATAAAATAAATTATGAAATCACTTTTACATTCAATTAGTTAATAAATCTAAAGTCAGTTTTAATAATTAATAAATCAATTTTCGCAGATTATACTGCAATTTGTGTCTTTGTTGAAAAATCCTGTTTTTTATCACGATTTTTCTTGATATCAATTAACATTATAAATTTCGGACGACTATCGTGACTTTGTGATTTTTTAAAACGATTATATGCCAGATAAGAAGAAATTAACCAGTGGCCAGTAAAAACTTCATCCTTCTAAGAATACAGCACTTTCGCCAGCTGAAGTAGAGCGAACCACTTCTGTTTTATTGTTGGGGCCATATTTTACGACTGGATTGTGTACGGATTTAGACTATAATGAGGAGTTTCCACTGGTACCATCTGTAGCGGTTATTATTGTCGTACTATCTATATTCTATATCGCAGCCCATTTTATGAGACATTTATAATTGGCTTTACATTTCCTATTGCTGTTCAGACCTACATAGCTTCTTAGGAATGCATGCGCAGGAATGCATTTGTTTGAAAAGTTGCACAGAATACACCAATTTATTAGAAAATAAGATTAGAGAAATTGAATATATTAATAATACTATTAATCTTCCATTGCACTAGTAATACGAGGCGCGTTAGATAGTATTAGGTAAATGATACGCCAAATGAATTTCCAAAACAAATATAACTTTTATTTTTCTGTAAAACTTTAAGGTATCTTAGATACTTTGTATCAAAACTTTATTTCTTAACACTTAACGTGTGAATTTTAACAATCGCAAAATGGAGGAAGTGTCAATTGTGAAGCTAATATGTGCATCGATTTGTGAATACACAAAAATGTGTATACGAGTAGTGTAGTGTATAGGCGCTCTTAACTTTTAAGACGCCATTGCGCACTCCGTTCGTAGTGTTCAATCACACGACTGTTCCGCTATCTCAGAGATTATAATGAAACTTTTATGGCTTCAGTTTTGATATGACCAAACAGTAATGCCTTTACTACACGCGTTATATGTACTCGTATTATAAGACTCGATATACATCAAGCACTCTGAAACTTTGCGATGTATTAACGTTATCTATATAAACTGATTTATCGAATAAAGCACGTAAGCTATATTCATCTGAACATATGGATTTTAAGTATTTAATCATTTGGTTTATTTTTCCAGTAAGCATGACAGAATTCTAAAATACCTTTAAAAATATACCTTCCTTGTTAACACAAAAATTAGACAAAAGTTTATATTTTAATTATTTCACAATGTCACTGCTATCGGATGAAAACAGACTAGTAATGATGAAATAAACTTTTGACTTAATCTTTTAATACATCGGATAGGCTTTTATCTCTCACATTAGCATTTATATCGGAAAAAGTAGCGTTTTCTGTAACCCATTCATATAAATTTGATACTAATTAATACCCCTCATCTATTCAAACTTGTTCTTTATGTCGACTTTATTAGGCATATATTTAACCAACAAACATAGAAAATTGGTCGACGCGCAATTTATTTGACATGCATTATAATTTTATTGTTATTGAACTATCGCAACAAAGGTAACCAACTAAATATAATGACGGAGTGGAATCCGCCGGAAAAAAAAAAACCTTTACCGAACGAGCTTCCACAACAATGCGTATTATGGAGCCGATGCTGTCATTAGTATTGATGACGCAAATATAACAAATCTCAAAACACACGTTGAAAAAACATTAAGAGCCAATCAAGGTGCAGGAGGCTACAATGGGATGTCTATTATAGAACGAGGTGTACACAGAATGCGTAGCGTAATAAAGGGGGGAGCAGACAAAAGTAGTAAAGAACGTAATGATTCGGAAGAGAGTGGATGTAGAACGTGAATGTATGGAACGGAGCATGAACATTACAAGCGAGGCTCAATCGCAGCCGCGGCTTTGTGCGGGACAATGCGAGCATAATGCTCGGTCAAGGACTTGAGGCGAAGGACAAAAGGGTTGCAAGACGAGGTAAAACACTCACTAAATTTCGGTACAGCTTTACTTCGGAATACAGCTTTTTATGAATAGGTTCTAATGAACGCAATGTGTCTATCATTTCGATTGCTTCCTTCGCTTGTTATTTTATTTATGGGTTACAATGTTGGTTTATTTTAATATGATAAATTGATAAATATATAAAATGCGTTTTGCCCAAAATGTTTATACCTTGTGTTGGTTTTCTTTCGAGACTTTATTTAAATAAATTTTATTTAAACAACACGTTTAATCTTTCATGCAATGGAAGATTTTATATAGACTGGTATTATGCGAATCTCGTATTGTGCGATCTGAGTCACACAGTCATTTGGAGCATTGTGAGAGTTAGAAGCATCAGCGAGATCAACGTGAATAAAGGCATCGAAGCTGGACCGGAGCAAAGGGGTAGTACAATGTCGGCGAGGTCCTAACAAAAACTGACAACACAATACGGAGTGGCCCAACAACAGTGGCCGCTCATAAATCAACCTCTGACAAAAGTAACAATGGTATTGAGGGTACCTTATAAGAGATCTTAGTATTGTGTTTATTCTTTGATGTTCACTAATAAAACCTTTGATTAATATCGTATAGACGGAACCAGTTGGTATGCAAATAATGGATATAAAGGAGGAATTCCTCGGTAGTCGAATCACACGTGCTGGGGTGTGAACAAAGACGCTAATGCTACATCTTCCTTACAATGCTTTTGTTGGTGGCGGACTGTATTCTTGTTAGATTTGTTGTGTACGGCCGTATGGACCCATTTCGCCCCAACGTGTGCTAGTGACCTTGGATACATATTATCTTTTAACGGTACTTTAGTAACTTGTTGATCGGAGTATTCTTGATATTACATAAAATTTTTGTTTTTCTCTTTATTTATCATTTTTTAGTAAACGTTGAATTCATTTAAAAATCTATCTTAAAATCAACTTTGAATGAGAATAAAAGTGACAATTAGAATCGAAGCAAAGATTTGCAGGTAGTTTTTGTACTTTTGATTCCCTCACATTGTTTGACCAGTAACTAACTAATTGGGAATGTGTGAGTGAAAAACAAAATTTCGTAGGTATTTTTTACATTTCACTTCAATCGTGTGTTCGGCTTATTGATATTAGAAAATGATATGAAGGAGACAATATTTAAAAATAGACAGATAATGGTTGAAGTGTCTCAATTTAAACAAATGCGATATGGGTCAGACGTTTCGTTGTTTTGACCCCGAGATTATCAACTTTTTGTGCTTGAACTGTTTTATTGTTTCCAATTGGAATTATCAATTGAATTGTGTCTCCTAATTTAGGTTATTTGAGATAATAACCTAGCCATCATAATATTTTGTCCGTCGTAATCTTATTGCTATGAGCTCAGAGTTTATCTACATCTCTGTCTGCTGTGGACATCGTTTTACTAAATTCTCATTTATCGTCTAGGGATTTAATTATCGTCTACATATAAAATAGGACATAGGACATAAAATTACAATGTATAAAATTGACTTAACTTTTATTTAGTTTTTAGGTAGAGACTCGTTCACTGATTCATGTTTAAACATTGCTGTCTGGTAGCAATCATGTTTCAAAGACGCGTTTTATTTGTGTTGTAAATTTGTGCTGTGAATAGAATGTTTTCCTACAAGCAGTTTAAGAGATAGGCCAAAATAATCCCCACTTTACCTAATCCAATGATGAGAGATATAAATATGGCAGTCTGATAAGTTAATTGATGCATACAGTAATTCATTTCATCGAAATTCTCATAGTACTTCCAGGATATCCCGTCAGCACATTGATGAGTTCCGTGATCAACATAATGACTGTATAGTTTTATATCACCAAATTATTTTATGTAAAGAAATGTAATATAACGAAAGTCGGGCAGATTGCAAAATACAACTCGAAAATATACATAAATTATCTGAAGGTTATCGTCCGTGTTATTTCCCTATTACTGTAAAAGAGTATTGTGGGGTTATCGTTCGTTAACATTCATATTTTTGTGCTGCATTGTTTAATATATTGTTTTAAACAATAGGCCTTTAAGTAACCGTTATCTAATATTATGAACAAAACGTTCTATTTTCGCTTTATAATTTTACCGTTTAATTATTCACGTGTTTGCATATTCTTTATCAAATATTTGAGCTGCTTTTGTCGTTTGAATATCACATGTTATAAATGTGTAGAACAATACGAGGAAAAATATATAGGTAGGTACTGTAGAATATTCTCTAAAGTGTAATGGTACGTTCAGACTACGACACAAATTCTGACATAAATCTCAGACATTAATGTCTGTACTGTTTACACTTACACGGAATTTTCCACACAAAACTCATTTTATGCATTAAAACGCGATGCAATGTATATGAAAATGTCAAACGCGATGGAAACTTGTCAACTACACTAGACACTTGAACGCAACGTGTTCACACAGCGGTTGAGGCGACACTAAATATTGTGTCACAATAAATTTACCAATAACAGACACTCGTACGGTGTATAGTGTCGTAGTCTGAACCGGCCTTAAGGTCTGGATTTATGAGAGTAGACCTACACCCAACTGTGGAATGGAGAAAGGATGGTAATGGTGTTAATAATTACCTGTATTATGTTTTACCTAAAGTTGATGAACGTGTAATTATGACTTCAATTTGACACATAACATGCCGTAACGGACTTACGGATGTCTCGGGTTCGATCTTGGCGAAAGTAATCACGACGACAATAGCGATAATATTCTGTTTGTTCCAGATATTCTTGTAACAATCTTTTTAACGTTGCGTTATACGTTTAAATATATTGTTTTAACTTCTTATAAGTAAACATAATGTAGCTGTAATATTATATTTACTTGTGACTTAATTCCACGCTATTCGCGAACAGATTAAAATGTCTACATCTGTTTGCCGATTTCATTATAAAAACATCGTAATGCCGGATCACAAAGTAAATTTAAAAACATCCGTTTCCTTCGGCAGTGATTTCATTAACAAAACTTTGCACTGGACTTTATTATTGATGGAATTGGTGCGATTTTTGTTGATATAAAATGTTAATGTAGTCACAACTATCTTTAGGTGTTCAACGTCTTTAGTTGGAATTTAGGTAACAGTCTGACAGTTATATGAACTATCCAGCAGAAACAGATATGGAACGAATGCTATGAGTTAAAACAATTTTCAATGCAAATCCAATGGAATCGGGATTTGAATATACCGAACTATACAGCGTTTAAACTATTGAATGTGAAAAGGTACTTAAATCCAAAGCGTTCCCATTTAGTCTAACCTTTTGGTGACTAAACACAGCAAACAGGAACAGAAATTTAGTCTAATCCATTATTGTATTGAATTGTATATAATGTATTTTCTCCTTTTTTCTATCCCTTTTTCTGAACCTTTTCCCACCCACCCTTTTTCCAACCCATATTACGTCATAAATTTTGAACATGTTGAATTCTTATTTTTAATGAAACTGGAATTAAAGCTGTATATTCACTTACCGCTTCGAACGTTACAATATTGAATTCTTCAATTGTAACTATCAGTTTTTACAACGTCGTTGATGCAATGGTGACCTTGACCGCTGAGCCGGGGGTCGTGGGTTCGGATCCCGTCCAGGACAACATATCAGTGTGTGGAGCACTAGTAATTGTTCTACCTGTACATATTGTATTGGGTAAACATACGTCTATATGTACATAATAGATGTTGTCTATCAACTCTCTGGTTACCATAGTCACACTGCATAGTTGCTTTGTAAACTGAGATCACTATGCTTTTTGCGTAGCTCTTTAACGATATTATTGTTAATTGTAATCAAGTATCAAAAGACGACTTGAATTTTGAACGCAACCGTTATTGTTAATGTTTATTTGCATTAAAGTAAAATTTATTTCTACACTTCAATAAATCGAATCTGCGATATTTGTGTTCGCATAGTAATTCGTAGTAATAACTCTTTGCCTGTGTTTGGACGTGTCGTGTAATGGCATTCAGTGTTTAAGTGCTAAAGATCTAAAGACAGCATCTTCACAATAAAATCATAAACATAATTACACACCACTATTGTTCTTTATTGTATGGCATCTTCAAAGAGACGAACGAATTTTCTAGAACTGTTAGTAGGTATATTGTATGGTTATTATGTGCGCATCACCACATGTTTTCAATAAATACATTGTTGACTACACGCCGTTCAATTCACGAGGTCACGATACGCAGTCCCTATAACTATACTGTTAAGATTGAAAATTGCTTAAATTGCACACCGTCGTAAATTGCAACAACCGAATAATGTCCATCGGTCTGCGCGTACGCAACTTTGTCTGTCGTTTGCTTTGTTTCTTCTGTCCAAAACCGTGCCAACAGTGTGGTCTATTTTTATATAGGAATAATTTCTGTAATCTATTATGAAAAATGGTGATTTTGAGGTTATTATCAAGTTCAGCGATCAACATAATTTAATGCACTAGCTTAGTAAAGGTCAAGGATACGAGTCTTCATCAGATCCTATGCCTAAAATTGGACTTATACAGGGTGATAATAGAGATCATATTGTATTGGTGAATTTTACTTACTGATAAATTCGAAACAGATATGTCCAATTTATCTTAATATTATATACAAATTTATTACATATAAGTATACATTATAAGGATCTATATTCTTTATCTCGATAACGGATGACTATATTAAAAACACAGTCAGACCAATTTGTCCATCAAGCTCAATTCAACTCGCGAGGTATTAAATACCGGTTTGCCTTACAGAGCCAAATTTTCCCCGAACGGGGGTACATTTAATGCATAAAACAATATTTATGTCACATCTAAAAAAGCCGCTAAAAGATTTGCGGCGCGATAAAAAAAAGAGTAAAATGCGCTGTCAACAGTAAATCACTCGGTAATAAGACATCATAATAAAAATAATATTCCTTCTTCAATTTGGCACTCAGCTCTCTCACGGTATGTGTTGATTTGTTACATTTTTCAATGCACTGTACCTAACTTACTGTTACCTTTGATGTCTATTTTAAAACAATTATTCATAAAAGTTGCAAGGAAACAATGGCACTGTAAAGCAAATGTGTAATAATGAATGTGTATAGATTTGTTGATGAGAAAAATATTTGATGAAATCAGATATTGTAAGACGGTTGAGTCTTACGGCAATCATGACGTACAATAACGTAATCAAGACGAATAAATTAATCTTTTATCATGTCATACTCGACATCATCAACAAACATCACAATAAACGCCTACACGAAAATTTGTTACGAAACCCGCGTTCATTTAGGTAACGCTAATATCCCGCTAAAAGAAACCTGTCACATATTTCTATAATAAACGTCAAAGGGCCGGGAAACAGAAAAATTGATGGAAATATCATTATTAGAGGTCACACAATGAACCCTTCAGCTTTGATGTGACAAGAGAAACTAATCAATGTATTGCAAAGAAAACATTTCTTTTGATCTTGCCTATGTTGTGTAATTCAACGAAAATCATAATAACACTCTCCTGATATTAAATGTGCTGTTCTGGTACATATAAATGGGAACTATAATTGTCAATATTACTCTAAGAACTATTGTTGGTTGTCATTCTATGTGAAAGGTATCATAAATGAATGAGAAATATTTCAGCTTTTATTCATAATAATCTCTTAATTAATAGAAAATCAAAAATAATCTCAGTTTTGTACTTCACTAAATATAGACCACAGATTATTAACAGTGTTATTTTTCGTGCTATAGATTAAATTAAGCATTGCAAATTCTTTATTTTTACAATATCATAATTAGATATAAAATCTGTTCGATTATAAAAGAAAGATAATGTTTAAAATATCCAAACATATAACTTATGCTATCCACGAACAGAATGTAACATAAGTTGTTCCCATACAGAGCTAATAAACAAAAACAAAAAATAAAGAAATCGCACGTTCAAATATAACTAGACAACTATGAATTGAGTGTCGTCACGAAATGACATTCAAACACACATCCCATTAATACACTAGGGAAACATGATCAAGAATAATACATCCGCGCAAATCGATTCCAATTCGAATCCATCGGGTTGTATCGATGTATCGAGACGCATTACCGCGGAGCCCTCTTGTTTGTCGAATCGATTATTCCGCTTCATCTCTCCCTTATTGGGTTCAAACAAGGCGCTAGTGAACCCCTTGGGATGACGCAATGTTTCATTGTATCGTCTAATTAAGACGTATATTGGATTAGTCGCTTTTACGATAAAAATTAATAATAATTTAGCTCAAGAATTCAGTCATATGTACAATAAATACCAAATAACGTATTCATAAGAGTATCTAGTAAAATAGTCTTGCTTTCTACTCCAGAACGAAGGCGATACACATTTTAATGATGTATTGGCAATATTCATTCATAGAACCTATTTTTTATGGATTATTAAAACTACGTTTGATTTTTCTGAACGAATTGATTTAAATATCACATGACAATGTAGGATGTAATTCTAAGCATAAGACACGCTCAAGAACCATCCAATTATAAAAAAAAACACGCAAACTTTGCAACTTTCTTAACACCATCAATTACTTAAGCACTTTACCGTAAAAACATTTAACCTTTTGAAATTTCCGAAATGTATGTATATCGTGAGCACGCATCGACGTATTCATGATGGAGAAAGCAAAATGATGTCAAAATTACCGGTAAACAAAACACAACCTCTGACTCGTGCGTGGGAATGCACATTGTGGCGAACCTGATTGAATTGTGGTGAATTGAACCCAAAACTCCTCGGTAGAACCTTATTGTTCTGAACACAATAGCACTGTAATGTGGAGGTGACAGATTATTTATGAGTTTACAGAATTAGACGTCGGGAATACATTATAGCGTCTGAATAGTGCCTCGTGTGAATAGTTCAAGTAGCATTATTCAAAATATTCACATTTACAGCTTACTACAGCGTGGTACTTGAGTACCACGTTCAAATTTATAAAGCACTATTAACATGCCAAGTGGAAATCAATCAAGTACCTAATTGATATAAATTTACTGTAACAAGCTTTGCGCAAGACGACGATCAAAGTATTAGCTATCTAAATGAAGATAAAGAGAGAAGTCATCTAGAAATTACAGCATAACGCGCGCGTGAGAACGTGGTAATTTAAACACAATAAATCCTATCTCCACAAACACATCAGCTTTATTGTACGACCTCAAACAAGCGTTACACAAGCCAATTACCGCAGTTAACGCCGCAATACTGTGCACCACAAAAACATTAAGAGATTAAGCCGAAAATCTTAGTTTAAAACGAGATGTTAAACGAAATGTTTTAGCGCATTACGCGGCTTGACAAATAACCGCAAATTGTGATTGTGACTCCTTGAAAGGGTTAATAATGGCTTGATGGCGTGGGATTGTGCGAAGACTGAATGTAATTCAGTTAGAAAGCTCGACTCTTGCACGTAGATTGAGGTATTGTGAGCGAGTTTGGTAAACAAGCACTTCGAATTCGGTGCGAAGGATTAATATTTTACATTTGATCCATATCTCGTCTATCTAAAATTGACATACGAACTATTTACGGATACTACATAATCATTATCTTAGGCATTAGACACAAAAATTACTGAACTTCCATCTAACCGTTGTTTATTTATGTTATTTTTATAGTACTCGTCTTCTTATTTGTAATTATTGCGCTATCGATATTTTTTCTTTACCAATTGATCTTCGTTTGTATTTTTGTATGCTCCAAAAACATTTTCTTGAGGGTCAGCCAAAGGATTAACGTCAAAGATTTCCACAACATCTCCTTTTATGCACCAAATGATATTCCATAGAACAAACATAGGGCAGACCGCGGCCCCTACAAAAATAATATGTGTCTGACATCTAAATTATTCACAAAGGTGTAGTGGCTTTGCCGAGGCGACCTTATGAATTATATATACAACATTCGATATTATTCGATGCGAGTTTCAGCGTTTTCCTATGGAAATTGACGTGTCCAGACAATTTCGAGTTAAATATGAATTATTTTACACCGCTCTCATTTTGGCTTTGGTAAATGTTTGTTATTATGATATATGTGGTATTTGTTTTGTTTTGATCAATACTACCGTTGATTGCGAATTGATATTTCATTTCTCTGTTTATTTCCATGCATTTGATCAGTAAACTGATACTTTTGTATGGGTATTAAGATTTTTACCAGTGGTCAATTAAAGTCAAGTTAGTTTGATACATTTATAGCGGGGTATCAAGAGTTCAAAGGCGACAGTGGTTTATGTAACAATAAGTGACTGTCCTCCCTTGGGATCTCTCGGACTAGTCCAGTTTCATCTTAGTTAGTCGTCTTAAGTTCCTTACAACTAAGAACATTGGATGAGTTAATCAAGCTGGGATTAAAAGAACGTCGTTTACGCAAATATTGAGTAGAAACGCAGTGTTGATTACTCATTAACCTACCTTAGGTGGATATTGACATTTGTAGTTTCCTAAGGATATGTAAAATATATTGTAGATAACAAGGAATTACACAATTATTTTATTAACAGCATTCTTAATCCAAATTTTAATTAAAATAAAATATTTCGCAATATTTTTAATCATAATAAATATAACACAGTAAATATGTCCACTGTAAATGTCCTATGATTATAAGAAAGTCTTGGAAAAACAGCACATCAATTTAAGCACACAACACTTCGTCACTTCGCGGTCCGAGGGATCCTGTCCCGAAATGCCCCCGAGATTTGACAATAATTCTCGATAGCGCCATTCTACCGCTCCCAATGAATACTGAATTGAGACTCCGTGCATCTCAGACAACCTATTCCAATTTAGATTATTGCTTAGACGGCTGCGAATGCAGTAACAACAATACAACTAGAATTAATTGTTTCATACAGCAAATTTTGAGATTTAAATCACGAGCTAGCATCGAACAACAACCTTCATCAACGATAAATGAAATCAAAGCCTAAAGATAATAATGAAGTCGCACTGTATACTTTATTCATTGACCTTTCAAAATTAACACAGATAATGCTACAAAGGGCCGATTTGTAAAGGGGCACCTTTCAATGACTCGCTACTCTTTAATCTTCCATCGAAACAAAACTCGGGATCGTAACAGGATTGTCTGCCGTTCATTTACTTAGCAAATTATTCTTTGTCGAACGGAAGAGAAGGCTTTGAATCCATTAATACTCTGATGGGGTCACAAAGAGGTGGTACGAATTAAAATAATGTATTCTACGACTTCAATGGGATCCCTTCGTCCGGTGCCGCTGTTATTACAAGAATAATGTATTTAAATCAAAGTCCGCTTTCAGATGAAGATGTCTCGTTTTGTAAGCCGAATAAGTGATCACGTGCGTTGGCATTAGGATGTGTTTTATGTGCAAATTATAGGCTACCATTTTTAAGCGAGCTCGAGTTTCAGACTGCCGGCGCGAACAATTTCGGTTCGTTAGAAAAGTTTTAATACGAATTCTCCATTGTAGAGTCACATGCCAGTTTTTGACATACTAATTTATGTATGCTAAAAATTCTGTTGTACCCATATATGTATATTCTCTTCATTAATTTCAAATCCCGACAAACAAGCGTATGTACAAAAGGCAAATTAATCCGCACTATCAAAAGGGGTTTGTGAAACCCTCTGTTACCAGATAATTTAGACTATGATCACCCCAACGCCGAATATTTCCGAACAAACATTTCGATGTATTTATTCTGGTGTTTATTTTGAAGCGTAATATGTCGTGTTCCACTTTGATGTCGTGAAATCGCTTCTGTTCTTTGTCAGCGGCTCAAGGATTTATATCTATAGAGTTTGTCATTTAATTCTGTGTTTTACCGTCTTCTATTTTGGTATTAGTTTCGTTTGTAATTTGATAGAGGGTTACTGCTGTATCGTTCTCATTGCGACCGTATGGAATTATTGCATATGGTTGGTTGGAGTTTGTTTGGCAGTATGAATGGTTCATTATACGTCGGGATACTTTGAGCGGGGCGCAGATAATATTTGCGATGTACACCATTGTTTATGATTTGGACAATTGTTTGTGTTGCTCTACAAAGGATGTGCACTTGTTTGTTTTATGAGTTGACAGAGGGGAAAAGGGGGATGGAGGGTAACATTTAAGGAATGACATATTTTGTTTGCCCAAGGATTTCATATGCTCGTATTATTAGCATGGAATTAATACAAAGACGAGAAATTTTATACTGACAAACAGGTGAATTCATAAGCACAGTTGGTTGTTAAACGTTCTCAAAAGCGTTGTAATAAACTGAAAGTTTAATATAGTGAAGTAATTCTGTGTTTTATTTATATGAATGTGTAAATTATTACAGCGTTAAACAAAATAGGACAAACTCAATCGCGGGAGCGGTGTAAAGCTTTTAGAGTTAAAAAAGGGCATTTAGTTTCTGAACAAAACTCCGGCTTTCAGTTCTAAAGTTGCGCTTACATTTTGAGTTACCTTGACTTACATTAAGCTATATAATAT
>DWQT01001189.1:0-17800 GCA_018244895.1 Myscelus amystis hages
CATAATATTCAGTTAATATCAGCTGTCAGATTACCATAGCATCGGCTCTGCCTAACTTGGGAGCTCGTGGTCGCGTGTGAAGGAGTCCCAAGATATTATTATTATTATCAAGGTGTGCCCGTAGCCGCCACACAGTTGAGGAATTGCCGTACTCCTCCGAACGTCATAGTTCCGCGGCCTGTGGCACATGCGCTAATTCCGCACGTAAATGTCTCCGTAGTTCGCTGAAATACCTTAAACTTATGCATGAAACTCGCTGCACCAGGCTCTTGGCTACACGAATATTGTTCTGATCAATTTATTACCCTGCCTTTGCTGGGTTATAGCAGCTACCGAAACATTGGACACTAATAATTCTAGTTCAGACAACAGTCTAGTTTTCTACCACATAAATGCCCTACGCCCGTATATTTTTAAGTGATTAAAAAACCGCAACGATAAAAATGTTTAGTTTGTGTGTTAATCCACCGTAATAAAGGATTTTACTTGATTTCTGATAACAACATTTCTTGGAGCACTGCTTTCAAATATCTTTATTAGGTTCATACAGTGTTAAATTGGCACCACTGTTTGGATATTAATTAAATTAATCGACAAGAATGTGGAGCCCGCAGGAACCGCGGCGCCCGGGGGCGCTCGACCCGAGAGAGTTAACGACACGCAGTCAGACGTGAAGTACGTCGCATAGTTGCACATCTCCACACCACCGGTAACGCCAATGTACGTATTACATGTTTATTCTTGAGCAACTAGTATAACATGAAATAATTACTGTTATAACCAGCTAAGGCAATTACCAGCCAGAGGTACGAACTTTTGTTCTAGACTAAACATAGGAATTATCCAGTTTCCCCTGCCTTTTAACATTAATGTATCTATTATATTAGGATCAATTTTTTCCTGTGTTCAAGAAACGGTAGAGAGATGGTCCGCGCGATGCGAAGCAAAGCTGTTTATTTAGATCCAAACCTAACAATAAAAACGGATCGTTTCTAAGTTCCATTCCACATATTCCATAAGTTCAATTATTTGTGCACCAACTAGTACAACAGATTCCCCCCCCCCCCCATCTCCGCCTCATATTACAATTGGAAATGACTAATTTCCTGAATATAACAGATAAGCCGTAGGTTACACCTGTTTTAAAGAGCCCCTGACTAGCTGTCGCAGCGCCGCCGCCCCTATTTAGCAACTATTTAGTTTTAATTACTTGATCAAAACAAACATACTGTTTATGAAATGAAAAATATATTTCACAATACAATTTTATATTATATTTTATAAAAGAACTACACTTTAGTACCAGCCTATTTAAATTAGTGTCTGCCACGTTTCATATTTGAAACGTTCGTAGGCAACGGTAGATTCTAGCCAATTATAAAATAAACGACTGCCCCGCGAGGCTCATTACCACCTCATTAGTGAGCACGTCTCCTGTAAACTGTCCGTTTCATTGCGCCGCCCCCGCCGACGGTTGCCTACTTATTTTTGCTTCACCTTTTTCTTTCCTTCACGGCTGCTTATGTGGTCCGTTTGACAAACTTGGAAGGCAGCCGCGCCGCCGTAATGACAGTCACCGGGTACTTCAAACGTCGAGCTATTTCTGTCTGCGGCGCAAGTTGGAAATATTAAAATGTTGTTTCATTCCCAACATTGCCTTGACTACAATTAACATTACGTATACTTTTGTTTTCGTTAAAAAGAGAACACATGTTACCTACTTGTAACTGAAGTTACGACACGTTTCTTATCGTACAGGCTTCAACACCTTTCCATCGGATTTTGTATTCCATATATATAATAGCTGTCTATATTCCAGTAAACAACATTTTAACTTTTACTAGTTTCGCTGCACCCTTTCGTGCGTTCTATGACTGGGTACAGGAATTTCCCGGCACCGTGCGAGGCCTGGAGATACTCCACGGTGCTGCTTCAGAGCGGGGTCTTTATAAGTACGGCTTTTTTTATAAAACGGCAATAAAACATATAGTATATAATACGTCAAAACAAAATAGAACATTTGGAAATCTGATCATAAATGTGGCGCTCTCCCAACGACAGAATGATGCGGCGGCCGTCGCCGCGGCCCGTGCGCCCGCGGCCACGCGGACCGCGGCGACGGCCTGGTAGCGCAGGGTTTGATTTTCAATTTTGTTAAACAATATTAGGGATATTTCCGTTTTTATGAACAAAACACGATTTCATTTATTTAAAGGTAGGTAAAATTGAATAGTGAAAGTCAAACATATTACGTCAATAGAAGAGATTCTGGATTATTTAATATCTACCGAAACTCCGCAACTATTTTGTTACTGTGATTTGCGAAACATTTATTCAGGCTTTCATAAAAACGTTTCTTTAACCAACGAAGTGGGATTTCTATACAAATATCAAATACGTATCGTTGGGAAGACAAAATACAACTAAACGTATGCTTGACTTGTATGAATAAAATAATCACGCGTTTGAATAACATCTGAAACTGAACTCACTGCAATCGTAGAAGCTGGTAGCGAGGAGTATCTTTCAAATTAATTGAACAAAGCCCTGAGCTTCTATAATACATCTCAAACTTATGAGAACTTCCTGCATGATTCCTTGTAAATACTATGTGACAGCTTTCATTACGTATAATATTGGCGATATAAGCCTCTGCGGTTATAATAGTCACAAACGTATTAGCCCGTTAGGAAGCAGGCAACGTGGCTGCTCGCGCGACCGCGGCGCGGCGCGGGCGCGCGCGGCGGCGGCCGGCCGCCAACAACATACTGTCGTTTGTGACACTTCATTTGTATTCGTTTCTCGGCGACAATCCTTTTGTGACGGAACGCTTGTTTCCTTCAGATATTTCCACGAATATCAAAAACGGATTGGTCCGTTCAAACGACTCACGAAATCGTTTGAGGTCTGAACGAATATATTCGTATACAATGTAATTATTCCGATATTGTATCATTTCGATACCTTCACGAATACTGTTAGGAATAACCTTATACATTGCAAATATATTTTACTTTGATAAAATAAAACGATCCATTGTCAAAGATATTGTATGTGTAAAGTAATATGCTTACATCGTCGAGAAGGAATTTAAATACTTAGTTTTGTTAAGCCACGAGTTTCAAGATCCACCTCGCGCCCGCGCCAAGCTGACGCATTAAAAAGCGCTGCATTTACTGAGTCCTAACTTCATTTCCATTTCTTTCTTACAGCTGAAAGCTTTCAAATGAGCTTCCCGTATTCAAGCGCCAAATTGCAAGGCGTCCATAGCAATAAAATAAAATGTAGCCAAAAACAGTATGCAAATAAGTGTACATTGTGCAATTTTACATTTTCCAGTGAAGAAGTAAAGTTCGTTCACCTTACAACTGGTTACCCTTTTACTTTTCATTAACTCGAACGCAACTCAACCCTGCATATAAAGTGTATTTCGTAATCAATCTGTTGTCATGTCTCAATTATGAATATGGTTATGTCCTCATCTAGTACGATTCGAGCGTAGCTAAGTATGTCTGTGTGCCAGCTGTACGAGATGCCGTGTTTGGGAACAAGGACACTGTCGATTAGCAACAGGCGCAAGCCTGTCTGATCATTTGGAACCAAAAAAATGGTTTCTATTTTTGAGGTGTAGGTACATATGTATGTAACAGGCGTATGTAGGCTTTCTCGCCATGATTTTTTGTCCTTTACAGCGAGGTATATTTAATTTGTCATTTATTATTATTATTTTACCTAACATTTGTTGCATTTGAGCTCAGCTCCCGGAACGAACAACTAAAATCTAAACGTACAAGCTGTTTCTCTTCCGGACGAAGTATGCTGCATCAACGAGCGCTCCATTTAAAACTTCCCGTGTTTATTAAACGGCAGCTTCAAGACGGTATCAATAAATAGTTGAATTTAAGTTGTAGATAGCTTCGCCGTGAACTGATACAACTTTTCTCATTAGTTGTTCGATGTTCACATCGCGAGCTTCGAACGGGCTCTGAAGGTGGCTCCTCCGAGGCTCCGCGTTGCCCCGCATTCCACCTGCTTCGCTAGCAACCGTTCATTGCCTCATTTACAACGTTTGGCCGTTCGATAGGGAACGTAGCGAAGGCGACATATTGTCTCAACTTTTAACCTCATCAAGGGAATAAATCAAATTAACCGCCCCTCACTTACACCCGCCCGCCCCCACAGACACCGCTACCGGAAGTAGCGTAATGTACGGGTTTTATACTAAACATGTTACAAATAGCATTCCACTTTAAGTCTTTACAGAGCGTAGTTTTACATGTGACTAGCGCCGGACAGCGGACACGGCACGAGGCGGTTCATCGATATAAAACGTTACCTTTGTTGTCATTAAATAATATAAAATCATTCATTCCTTCATACATTGATTTTAAAATATATTCTTAATGAAATGATCGTTACCGACATTCGGAGAGATCTTCAATATTTGTAGACAATATTATGTATCTATATCTATAATGATGTATAGGTAGTACAAACCAATATGTAACTGAACTTATATTTAATTTCGAAAGTAGCACGTTAAGCGTTAAGCCGCTTCAAACATGCAAACGATTTGGAAATACCCATTGAACTGCGTCTAAAATTCCCAAACATTCCCGGAGCGAAGTTCAGAGCCGCGGCGAAACCGGGCGCGGGTTGCAGTTTGGACTTTTATAATCACATTGTGGGTGACCGCGCTTCTCGCGGCCCAACGTATTCAACTATCTTACGAGTATATTCCGATGGGAAACAAAAGAATTCGATTAGAATAATCATGTCGCGGTGTTTCAATCGTCGCGTTTTTCCGTTGACTGTCTAGAAAATAACTCAATGTTTTGAAGGTCTACGCGGCGACTGCAGCCGTTTGGATAGTGTCTCCAAAATCCACTTACTATATAGTCCCAATCACAGCCGTGAGCGATGGCGTGCCGCTCCCCGGAGCGCGCATTAATCACGCCGAGCGAGCCGACCGCGGCCTCACACTTTCACAGAAAATTGCTGAAACTTTACGCTGTCATATCTCGAAATCATCGTTTCTTAAACTTCCACAGATTACTTTTCGTGTGATTAAGTCAGCTGAATGTCAGCCACGAAAAAGGAATCTTTAAGTCATATAGTGACCACCCACAATATTGGCGCAAGACAATGACGAGCCGACTACATATTTCCATCGCTAGTAAAGACGCCACATTTATATTTTGAATCATTATATACCATAAATTTTGCGATGTTTAAGAACGTTTGTTTAAGAATCAACAACTGCGTTTAGTGAGCGGCCCATGAGCAGTACGTATTTTTAACACTGGCCATTTTAAATTAGATTGTTATTTTATATTGTGTCATTATACATATATTTATTAATCTGAACTGTACCATTTAATTACAATTAGTAATAAACCGTTCCAAGTCATATGAATGTGTTAATTAAAATTGTTAACCTCTAATGGAGTGCTCGGTGGCTCGTCCAACAATAACGAGCGAGTCTCAGAGCTTTAATCCCGCGATGCGATAAGCCTGAGGTTTGACAGCAAATAATTTCCTGTCGCGCACACGGCCCAAGTGACGGCCGCGAGAGGGCGGCGAGGCTCGTCCGCTGCTTGCGAGCGCGGGCTGCGGCTGGAACGACGCCTCATAGCAACCTATTCAATATGAATTATGCAAGGCTCGGTTAAACATGTAGCCGTTTGTGACCTTATTAACAATAAATAACATCAGGGCCAAATATTACAATTATATTGTTATAAAAAATAATTATGTCGGTTTAAAATGTATAAATTTTTACAAAGCTAATATTTGTAGCAAGCTTCTAGCGTATTAAAAGTAAAAATATTCTTGTAAAATGCATTTGTGTGTTTGAAGAAATTAAAGTTCAATATAATATTATATTTTAGAATAATAAAAGTGTCTGTTCATCATTGGGTGGCGGGGTCTGCGCCCCGAGCGGCGGCCGTCGAGTGACAGTCTGTCACCCGCGGTTGATTGCGCTGTCACCGCTGCGAAGGACTTCGCCTGAAGCTTCAATATCTATTACCCGACTAATATTACACATATTTTATCCTACTATTACGGAATCTACATAATTTAAAATTGACTCGTTACTTAATGGCATCGTTACTGCTGCGGGCACTAACTAGGGACTGTTCAGAATAGTTATTTTGAAAACTCCTGAACAGTAAATCTCAGTTGAATTGTCTGATACTGTATTGATATTGCTGATCACTGTTACGTCTCTCCTTGATGGAACGTGCATCTTAATGATGATTATCAATTATGTTATTAAGGTACGTCATAACGGTAGTTCAAAAGAATATACATATCGACAAAGACATTGCGACACGCCGTCCTTTGTCTGTTACGTTATATAGAGTAGAAGTTTCGACAGCAATTAATTAATATCTTCAAGCAGTTCAGAGCACGCGTAATGCAAATGTGTCGCCGCCGCATTCAAATACAGGAAACAGATGATCGCTACGCCGTAAGCCAAAGGTCCTGTATTAATAACCTGCGCGTGTAACCGGCTTTGCCCCCAAATTAAATTAGAGGAAGTATATTTCGATATTATAGTTCTCTTTGGCTGCAATAACATATTCTCTTTATTGAACTCAACTCTGTAAGTAATGGCTTAATGTTGTCTAAAGTAATTTTCAAAAAGGCATTTTACGCTGTGTCATATATGTGATTAATTGTTTTGCGTTTGCAGTTTCAGTTAATGTACATCTTTAAATCAAATTCCGCTTTACAGTGCTGCTCTTTTATCCTAGTTGCCAGTCGGATAATGGATAATCGAGTCTGTGACACATTACAATAAATAAAGCACCTTGTTTTACTTTACGTAAAAGTACGAGTGACATTTTTATTAATTCGTTCAACAAAATAATTATTTCTACCTAACTGCCTTTTACAAGTGAATCAGGTAGAAAATGGATAAACAAATACAAAGTGACACACACACACACCTGACGCCGTGGTCCATTTTCATCAATTCTTTATGGTGATACTTTCGGACAGGGGGATGCGCCAGGTCATGGTCCGGGCGGGTTACTAAACTTCACACGGTTTAGAAAATATTATGGAACATTAAGGTTTATGTGTCCTCGCGGTGTTATCCTTTATCGTTATAAAAAGACTTATTTCATCTTATAAATGCGTCTATAACAGGTACATGTCAGGCTTCACTGGTTCAATTTCAAGGGCGGAAAGCCGAAATCCAAACTAATACTCCATCAATACATTCGTAATCTTATTAAAACGCACAACTGTTACAATCACAACACGTGACAAATATTTTAAACATATGTCTATTATTTAGCTACCCGGATATTCTCGCCATCACTCTGAGAGATCACTCGCATCACCAGAGATCATCACTCGCAGAGAGTGCCACTAGACATTAGCTCCACCTTAAGAATCTTTTAGATACGGCCTTAAATGTCTTTATAAAATTAGTAACATATAATAATAATATAATCCTTAATAGGTGTAACGCCAAAACGAAACAATAGGATTAATGGAGCCGTGTTTGAGCCGAGCTTCGTATTAATTTATCGCGTATATTATATGTTGTAGTTTGTTATTAAGCCTAACGATAAACAGAGGAGGTCGGCGGCGAGAGCTACCAGTCTACAAGAGTCTAATTAACGAATCTGGTCGCGAGCTCATGTGATACTGCTGTAACAATAATATCCATTATACATATACATATATCTGCTAATAATTATCCTTGAAACAAGAAAAATACTCGTAAAGAAAAAAAGAGTGTACTCTGCTATTCTATATATTGACTGATGACTTTTAAGAATTTTTTTGACCGGCCTCTTGATCTACTGCCGAGCGCGAAGCCGGAGATCGTAGGTCCGATTCTCGCCCGAAATAAACATTCGTGTGTTGAGCACATTGGTTTCTTCTGAGTCTGGGTGCGATAAGAATATGTATATAAGTATTATATAGTATGTAAATAAGTATGTTTATCAGGCAACCGCGGTTACAGTAAGAAAGTAAAAAAGAAAACAAAATGCTATACCGAAATAGTAACTACGTCCAGCAACCACACAGCCCCGCTGCTAAACGGAGCAGCGCGCTCGTAGCGCATTCTCGTCACGTCCCTGTGTTATTCCTACAACGAATGTCGGACCAATCACATATACCGCGACGCGGAAATGGATTGTGGAATTGCCCATTATAGCTGCTTCATCACGCTGCTTCAATAATACGCGAAATTATTATACATATATTGATATTCAAACGAGCATTTCGACCTCAGCAGTCGACAACTCGTTGCATAATACACTTTTAATTGAATATCTCAAACATCTTTCACAAATATTCAACAGATATTTGTATAAAATGGTTACTGGAATTAAGCTACTTTGTGGAGAGCTCAAGAATTCCCTTCGTTTCGATATGGTTAGTTTCCGTAGTTTATATAATGCTACGCAATCGTCTACGCCGTAGGTCGTAGCGTAGCGGGTGATTTATAACAGATGTTGGAATAGTTTCAAGCCATAGAACGCAATCACTCGTTTGTAAAATCAAAATGTGTTCCGGTCATTTACAACAGAAACGAAAACGAATGTACGAACAGTTTCCCGACCTCAAATAATGACATGACATTTTTGATATAATGGGATGTATGTAATATCGTTGGTTATAGCAATTGCAAACAAACGTCTTAAAAGCAATTATATATATATATATATATATATATACATATACTCGTATATTGGCATTTGAGATCTTTCTCCTATGAAGGCATTTTTGAATCGGATTTGTCGGAATATACGTCGCTTGCTTGGAAATATCAAACATTTCAAACAACACATTTCCCATTTGTTTTAAGAGTACTATAGTTTTTCAGCAGTTAAATAAATTCAATGACTTATTTATGTCAATAGACGTGCTGTGAGCTGTTTGTACAAGTACAATTTCATAGAAAATTCCTGGGAAACAATTTTATAGTAATTAATAAAGTGAATACAATTTGTATCATAGCAAAGCAATACTTTATGAAAATAAATGTATACTCAGACCAACAGCTACAAGCAACAATAACAACACTCTTACGGATCTAACACTAGCTCACAACTGGAGCAAGTGGCAGCGCAGCGCGTTAGAAAAATATCCTAAACCTAAGATTATCTAGAGCGAAAAAGGGTGCCTAAATTTGTTTCTCCTGCCTTTCCTCGGACTACCGTATCTTGGTGTCTTCAAGATCAAGTACCTATACTTTTTTCACATTTATTAAATACACACATTGATATTATATACATTTTATATACATATACCTTATGACAAATTAAAAAAAATTCAGTACCAATGTAAAATATTTTTAGAATCCATTTAAAAATCTTCAAATTCAAATTCAAATTGTTTTATCCATTATAAGGTACATAAAATCGTAAGGTTTGTAAAAATATGACGCTCAGATAGGCTTTGAACACGTTACATCAATTGCTCTCCGGGAGCGCAGAGTTCTGCGGAGAGAACGTGCTCTACATTTTCAATTCATTGCGAGGGAAAAACGGTAAACAATGGACGCGTAGAGTTTGCTGTCGAGATTGAACGACAGATTTAAATATTGTTATCTTGACGTCGCCGCACGCGCCCCGAGAGAGTTATTAGATTCGAGTTAGCTATGTACGGAAAGCTACGGGTACATCGTCTACGTAATTCTCTTCATGTAAGCTTATATTTATTTACATAAATATATGAAAATATATCTAATTCAAATCTACCTTTAGATTCGAATGCTGATGTCGATGTCACATAAGTTATCCGAAATTCATAGCAATCTAACAAAATATGTTAAATATGTACTTTAAAACGCGCGTGATAATCAAAAAGTAACATGTAAATCTTACCTTTGAAAACTACGATGGTAATAATTAACTCGGGGAACATAGTGTCATCTGCTTTGCTTTAGATTCACTGATCTGGAAAAAGGTTACTTTAATTACAATGATTACTATACATTCGTTTAAATATATCCTCAAGTGAAGTCTGAAAGAATATGTAGGGTAAGGAAAAAAGACTTGCTTCGGTGGTTTGAGTATGGAATAAGAATGAACGACTTTAGATACACGAAACAGGTTTATAAGGCGAGCACGAATGGTAGAGTCGGAGGAGGTAGAGCTAGGGGCATAATGTACGGAGTAGCGCAGGGCGTTAATACGACAGACCGATAGCAAACAACATTCAAATTAAGGAATGCATAATTTCAACAAGCTGCAACGTAGGACAATCGCAAACGTTGCAACGGATATCAAAGGAATGCCTTTTTACCTCTTATCTTATCTAATTTGATAAGCCGCGTCCTGCGATAACCTGGTAGTATAGGCGACAGGAAGACTCTGTTGCACTAAACTTAACAAACAATATTGAAGATAGAAATCTAGTTCATGTAAAGAGGTCAATAAAAGTTCTGATTTAAAAATCCCCACAAAACGCTAATAGATAACAGTGAGACGTGGATATTAAAGGAACCAGTAAATCGTAATTATATTATTTTAAAAGGATTTTAGAAGCTTTTCAAACACGTTACAAAGATATTTAAAACAAATTGTAATACGACTCACCTGTGATTTGCTCTATAGGTGACACACAACTGATGTGAAATTAGAACTAAATAAGTATTTAGGCCGTGCACGCCGGCGGCGTCCCAGCACTCTTCGCCGCCAGCCGGCAGCCGGCAGCTGTACAAACCCCGTCGCGTGTATACGAACAAACACTCCATAATGCGAAGCTGAAATGATACCATTATGTATATTGAATTGATCGCTTGTGTTAATGTATTTCAGACTTGCTTAAATAATTTTATTAGCACACTCATATTTGTGTTATAACATTACTTTTTCGCTCTTTTTATTTATTTCTTACACCTTTATTATATTTCCTATAGTACAGTACCAGACAGAAATGTCTTTTTATTAATTCATGAATACATATGTATGCGTGTGTGAAAACGATTTATTTACTACGATTACAGGGCAACGTGATTAAAATGAACCACAGCAGTGTTTCTGAATAAATACTTAGATTATCTCAAAAAGCATTTAAAAGTAGTCAACACTGCGAACTCGAATAGACAGAATCATTTAGTCTATGTTTTGTTCAGGTGGAAAGTTCCATTAGGATAGTTGTGCACCAAGGGACACGTGATTGGGCAGTATTGCTAACGTGATTGTTATCGCGGCCCGTAAAAGCCTCGGTTACCGGTAGTTGTGTGATGAGCGTAATTGGTTAAACAGGGCACATGCCCGTACGTATTAATTAAGAACTCCACTTATCTGTCCACAACTTGACAGAGACTGGAAGACAATAAATTGTAGGTCGATTTTACATGGTCTCAAATGAGAGATTAAGGTCTCATTGGCATGAGCGGTTCCGAGCGCAGGTGTTTGTATGTCGTGTGACTTATAGACACAGCTGCGGCCGTGTTATGTAGTCTGTTTTTCGTGATAATCATTAATTTGGCTCGTCTCAATCTTGTCAGAAATAATCACTCTTTCTTGACTACATTTCTGCAGGTTACGATGAAACAGCAAAAAATAAATAAACTTATGAATCGTCACATTAAAGTTTTCTCAATTTTTCTATCGTTTTTCTTCGCCGGCTTTTTTCTCCCGGGCTACTATACCCTGAAGGGCGCACAAAGCCGAAATATGATAACTGAAAAATGACTTTCATTAAGTTTATGTATGTACCTTATAATCAATAAAACGATTTGAATTTTCTTTTACTTTAACGAAAAATAATTATAATGATAATTGCGACAATTCCCCGCGGCCATGTGATTCCAAATTAGGCAATATAAATGCGTGTTATTGTAACCGCGCATATGCTAATGCAAATTGTCAAGCGGTTGTCGATTGACAATGAAAACAACGCGTTCCAACAACCACAAGTTGTCGAGTCGCAACACCCGAGCCCGGCGCTCGAACGTCAGTTACGGTGTAGTTTTTATGAAATCGCTGAAGTCATATTTGGAGGAGTAATGAATAATTGGCGTTGTTCCCCGACCGAATGACGTAGGACTTATCTAATCGATCTTGCACATGTTCTAAGTTAAGTCGATCGATACATTGACCTTTTGCGGATAATTGTACGTGACATCAGTTAAACAGTACGGACGGCGTAGGATGACCTTTGCAGCTCCAAGTGGAGCTAGATGAATAATAAAACGTGTGCCATTTAACTGATGTGCTTACAATTTGACATACATACATTCGGTGACTTTAGTCGACATTTTTCATTTGAATGATTTCCACAAAATTAGGTAAGGTGTAGAATTTTTCAAATACCCTTGGGAAAAATCTGGCATCTTTAATATATCATAAAATGCACCGAGTAAGCATATATTACTCTAGACAGCGCTGCTAGCACAAACCACCTATACAGGTCGACATGCATCGACCGAAAGACGCGGCCTACTCACCCTAATAAAAAATGAATAAAAAGGGATATCGATTCGATGCTTTATTCCTTCATTCATAACAAATTATAATTGCTTAGCAGCGGTTAGCTGTTGGTTGTTATAAAGGAAATTAACAGGAACCCTGACAGATACGGAGCTACCTGTGCGCGATGAACTCGACTACCTCTGTGTCAGTGATTCTGTTCATTACAAAATAATTATCATTCTTTGAGGGCTCAGTATCAGTCGGTGTACGCAAAGGCGTCTCGAGAGGTTGTCGTGCCTTTAATTAATTTTGTTTATTCGAATCCACTTGAAGATCGATTACTAATCGAGTCTTTATTCGATTATTTCCATTAACGTGCCCTTACGAGAGTCGAGGCGTTCCCCGCTAAGGTAGTGTTCACACTCTGCACTTGATTTCCGCATAAAAGTATATGTACATATATATGAAGTGAGCACTATATATTTCATAAATGTAAACATTGTTTATAAATAAGGCTGTATTGCAAGAGACGGCAGGTTTGTTGTAATTCAGGACAAATACGTTATAGGTGTTCATGTATTTGTGAAACTTGCTACTGTAATTTTATAAATGCCACATTTACCTAGCTTAAAACATATCATTTATTTGGAACTTGGCACTCAATTATTTAAAGTAAACAATGCTCCGTATAAATACGGTAAAGTAATGTAGAACCGTAAATGAAAAAATTCCATTTAAAATCCGTGTCAGCACATTCGCGGACGAACCCGACTTAAGTGGCGCGGATATGTGAGAGGAGATTATGCAGCAAATTACGCACTCATCGAGCCCGGCCCTCGGGCGGCGGCCCTCCGCCGCTCCGCCTGTAATGTATGGCTAATCCCAGTTTAGGCTCTTTTAAAGCAAATGTCTTTGGAAGCGAAATCTTAGCTAAACAAAAGATTAATTAATATACGGTGATTATGCCCTAGACAGAGGATAAAGTGTCGTAGTCTAAAATATGGTGTCTGATGTATCTCTCTTAAGACGGCGGCTTTGTATCGCGAATGATCGCTATTGTTGCCGGCGACGACTACATTTGTTGAGGACGCTTAGCTTTCAAAGTATATTGGCAATGTAATGAACAATAGCACCGATCTATATTTCTCGTACGTATTTAAAATAATTTTTAACAATAACTGGGTAGACTGACATTTGCTGGTACCAACAGCCCTACGCCGCTAGACTGCCTCATACATTTCAACACAGTAATGGCAACACTCACCGATTACATCTTTACTTTGCTGTGACTTTGCCGAGAGACATCTAACGAAGGGTAGACTAGAAGTGCAAGACTTTTACACGCGTGAATCCTATTGAACGTACTATATCGAGATGTTTTAAAGTATCTTAGATGCTCTGTATGTTACCACTTCACGGTAGCACGGTATTTCACAAACATCGAGAACTCTTAGGGTATCGTAATGTACGTATTTTCTGCTCTCCTCAAAATGCTATTTTACTAACGGCATTACAGAGAAGGATAAAATGAAATGTAAGAAAAAGACTAACACACGATAAATAATAATTGTAAATTTCGCTCGTTGCACTTTGCTACTAATAAATACACGTTATTCAACTAACGTCATTGAGACTGAGATTAGGGTTTATATTTTATGATTAAAACGATCTCTTTGGAAGTATCATTCTAGAAAAAAAGACCATAAATCCGAAGAAAACATTTCTTTAAGTTATTATAATTCTCGGCTAGCACCATTCCGCATGCTCGGCGATGTAGGCGCGTGTCAATATGTACTCTTCAATATTCATCGCGGTGTAGGAATTCTGCGCGCACTTGTAACGTTCCACTATTATTATAATTTATTCCGCGCCAAAAATAGTTTATATTCATCGCGCGCGAGATACAAATGCGCGTAAGTGAATAAGCCCGCGGTGAAACGAAAGCGGCGTTCCATCGCGGCTGGAAATGTTAGATTGACGCGTGATATTAAAGCAAAATCAGTATTTTATTTATACATTTTGGGTCATTGTAGCACGCTTTCGCGGCAAGTTAAAATGTCATATTGAAGAACGCCGCATGCGGAAAATTGTTAGAAGACCGCCCACGCAAATTGTCATAGGTGTCTGCACACCTCAAGAGTAGGTCGGTCTTGCGTTTAATCGTAGGGTTAGTTATAAATTAGTAAAACAACATAAAAACGATTAAAGCAGTGGTGCACGTTGCCCGGAGCAGGGCGGCGCGGGCGGCGCGGGGCTGCCACGCTGACTTGTTGTTACGCGCTTGGCGCACTATCTGAAAGTGTTTTGGTGAATATTTTCCAAACTTTGTTCCAAATATTACACAAAATGTTGAATTCATTGTTCTTACACTTTATAATTGTAATGTTCAAATTCAAATTGTTTTATTCATTATAAGGTACACACATACACTTAATGAGAGGCATGTTTCAGTTATCATACTTCATGAATCATTTAAATAAAAGCGTTAATAATTTTTGGTCACTGAACATCGGCGACATTTGTGTAAAAAGGGTACAAAAATATAGCGGCTGTGATAATGGAACCACCGACCTGAAATTCTTTAGCAACCTGAAGGTGTTTTGAATTACGGACGAGATTCCGCTCGTCGCCTCGCCTTTGAAGTGAGCAAGTGTATCGTTTTGAAGATCTATAAGTATTTGACACAATTAATTTGCTCAATTAAATGTAAACGAATAATTAGACTCGGCGCTGACCACGGCCCAATGGACGTCCAAATATACATATAGAATAAGAAAAGCAGCAGAAATGCAACCATGTAACTCAAGACTGAGTGTTGTTCTATCAGATGACGAGAGCTTTGAATGTTGCATTGTATACGCGATGCTCGCTACAAGTTTGGACAAGTGAATACAATGACGTTAGCCCTGTCTATATTGAAATGTAATAGGACAAATTCCAACTTATGCGGACCCCGTCGACATCAATAATCTTATCCTCGACTACAGAAAGAGTGTGTGGCGCGGGGACGGCGGCGGGTCTGTCGTCGCGGCCACCGATCCAGGACATCAATATGCTATTTATACGGCATTGCATTATCGATTCGCTCAGAAGCACCATTTGTCATAGGCAGACGTAATTGGACGCTAAAGGGGCGCTCAACCCTTTGTTTATTTATTTATGATACTGAATGAATTCATTATTTGGTTCGTCCGTTACAAAATAACCATCTATGAAAGCTTTACAAATATGTTATAAGTTAATATTTGATTATCTAATGCAGGCTTTCCCAACCTTTATATCGCCGAGCCTCCTCGGGCCAAAAATAATATTTTCATGCCCCACCCGGTAAGTTTCAACAAAAATATGAAACGCACATTTTTAGGTTTAAAATGAGTTCAGCGATTGAATGGCAACTAGGAAGGGTTAATTTACCTTTTCGATATTTTTTTTTGGAAATGTAATCGTACATATCACGTACGCCCCTTCTAGGATCTCTCTACGCCCCCCTAGGGTGGGCGCCCCTGGTTGGGAAGTGCGGATCTAATGTATGCATATTCATCATGTTCCAACTCTAAGAACTACCGTTTAGATGTTACGATGTTTTTGTTTAGAAACACTAAAACCAGTAAGAAAACGTTATGTTAATGTTAAGGTGTCATATTTAACATTTCACTAAAGAACCTTTCCTTAATCATTTCACATAGCCGAGGCTTTTAATAAGGTTGTTACGAGGAATGTACGGGCTTCTGGTGCATCTAAAATTCTAAGATCGTGACCCAAATTGTTGTTCGATGAATTTGTTACAAGTTTGAGTGTACGGCGCGTCGTTTGGTTTCGTTGTGAGATGTTTATTCGGAAAGTGACAATCTCGGCCTTCAAATATTCAGTTGAAGAACGTGAATTCTAAAACACTGTCCCAAATTGCTGTATTGCTCGATACGTGTTGGGCTGAATTTTTTAAGGCAATAAAATTTACATTCACTTTACAACTGTACATCTACTATTAAATTGAAACTCTTCTATTTTAAGTGTTTTCCATGTTTCGTAATCATTCGAATGAGATAGAAAAAAATAATTATCCAGCGCCAGTTAATACTTTAGCGCGACGATGTCTCGGCTGTGTCAAATGTGAATATAAAGTTATCTTAAAACGAAAGCCGTAGTTTCCCTGTGAAGTTCTTTTGCCGCCATATTTGCGCTGACTAAATAAATGTCTCATTTCGCTGAGCAACAGGAGCGCGGCGGAGGGCGCGCCGGCAATCTGTTTAGCGCGTAACGAGTGTCAAAGTGGCGAGATGAAACTCATCGCGGCCCTCCACCGCCACCGGCCGCCGCCGGCTGCGCCTGCCGTCCGATCTTAACGTACAAATCATTATTTAAATGATCTCATTTGCTCTCCGCGTCGTGAAGTGTCATTTAATAGTTGCGGCGGCGTCGCGCAACTCCCAACAACGGCCTACGACCAGTTCTATGAAGTAACTTTACCAAAATTATTAGATGTCTTGTTTTCTGTAACTCTGAAACGATAAAATCATTATTACTTAAGACATTTATTTTGTTACTAAAATGCGGAAATCACCGTATGTAATACTTGCAGAACTTGCAATTTTTTTCAAAATGTGTTAGTGCAGAAATGGTAAATATCCACGTTTTACGAATTCACGGTTGTCAGAAACAGACGCAATGTAAGCACGAGGCGACGTGCCGTGCCGCCACCAATTAGCGACCGCAGGTTAGTTATCGAACTCCAACAAGGAAGGCGATACAACTTGTAAACTAATCTACGATGTAAGGTTAAAACAATTCTAAGCAAGTCCGAACCATTCAAACATTTTGTATACGATGTTAACAAATTGTTAACGAATTCCTTGGCTATAATTTTTAAGAAATGCACACGAGTGGGGAATTTCACTCTTCATTGACATAAGATGAAAAGAAGATAGTAATCTGATAATTACCATCTATAATACTGAAACCTAAGTAGTCGGGGTTAGATATTGTTCATTCGGAATCCCCAGTTGCTAGGTGTAGGTAGCAACGAGCGATATCGGAGCGGCTGGCGAAGTGGGACTCGCGGACAATGCAGCATTCATCGCTGGGGCTATTGTCGGCGCGTTCCGCGACTTTAGTGCACTGGAGAGTTGTATTGATTCAGTTGTTCGCGTGGACATACACCGACACAGTAAAACTTATTAAAGTCGCATGAAATTATATTTTAATTCTAATTAACATTCTAATGAAAGAAGCTAACATCATTGAAGAGAGGAATTCGGATTTCAAATGAGTGTATTTAACTGGACCAAGCAGTCAAAGTGTACAGGTGCCCGTCTGACACCTGCTGTAGTAATCGTCATTAAATGTAAGTATGTACCTACAGACACCCACGCTAAGTCGTGACGCCTCACCTGATACTGAAATGAAGT
>DWQT01001190.1:0-17797 GCA_018244895.1 Myscelus amystis hages
ATAAATAAACATCTAATTACAAAGAATCTTAGTGTCTTTGATTGCGTTTCAAAGAATTATAAGTATTTTGCTTCAAGTATTAATATATAAATAAAGCCGATAACTTTGAATCCGAAGTGAGTCAATTTCAGTTCCCTTATACGGTGATGTTAATGTGCAGAATATAAATAGATTTATCAATTTGTATTATCCTTACTCCTTCAAAAAATAATTCAGTAAATAAGCAATGGCTATTTGTTTATCCTAAAAATTATTGCCAAATGTAACAATGTTTGATATCTTTATAAAAATTATCCTTATCATTATCTTAAACAATATCTAAATAAATTTACGATTTTTATTACTTTTCATGAACTTCCAGTAAGTACATTTCATACATTATTATATTGCAAATTGTAAAGACATTATTCTAAATAACCTTCATTCTTCAAGTTACATAGTTACGGCGTAGAGTTTTACACAAACTTCCAACTCAATTTTTTTTAAATAAACAAAATGGTTAAGTGTAGAGTTCATTGACTCAAAGGTCGTCGCCGATTGATAGTCGCACGCGCACATAAGTCGTAGCCGGCGAATTGCCTCAATACCAACTGACGTGTATACGTTTGAGAAAGTTTTTTTTATTAATTTATTTGTTCAACGAAAAATAATACATTTAATAATTCTTTGAATCATAGGTATGGGACGATATAAATACATGTGGACAAAGTAACGTAAGTTCTCAATAACGACGAATTCAAATAGAAAATCAAATGTTTTTCCCTCATAAGATACATCATTACTTATTATCATAACACAATGAAGATTATGTAATAGAATCAGAAATTCGGTTGCAATAATGTAAAAAAATAGTTTTATTTACAAATTAAAACTATCCTAAGATTATAGTACTACAATTAAGGTATTTGCAAAGCAGTTTACATCGACCACATCAAAGTACTGATTGCCTACCGATCTATTAAAATAAGCCTTGGAACACGCTCGCCATTACAGCCATGTGTGCGAACTTCTAAAAATAATAACAACTCACCGCTTCTACCAAAATAAAAGCTGTTAAAAGTACCAACTCACCAATGAATTTAATACCTTCAATCTCATCGAAATTTATATCTAAGTAATGTTTGATTCTATCTCCAAGCCATATGAACGCTATATCAACTAATGACAGTAACGTTGGTTATAAAAACTGAGCATCAAAAAAGGAATTGAGAAAGTTTATTGAACAAATATCGCTTTGAACTAAATATTACGGTTCGTGCAGTCCATCTAAATTCATACTTAAGACGGTGTAATCGGTAGCAAAACTATGACCCAAGAAAACAATAAATCCTAATGACAGCGAGCCCCTTGGGCACCCTCGGAAGCTCGCTATTTTGGACTATAAATAAATGCGTAGATGGATTGATAAATATAAATATTAGGGGCGAAACGAAGAAAAACAATGTTTATGAAACTGGTGTCGTTCGCATCATAACTGTGAGTTACGACTTCCGACGCCTGCCAACATATGGGCCTACTGCGGAATTTTTTCTAAAGCTACTTGAGCATTTATCCCCTAGCTCATTGTTATCTTTATGTCCAAATCTCTAAGTTTATTTAAAAATAGTGCATCTCCCGAACTGTCCTGCTGCGTGTAAAGACGTCGTTTTGCAAACAAAAAATTCAATTTAATTATACCTTACGAGCGGTATGTTCGAATATTATCTGTCAAAGGACTTCCATGTGAAATAAATTTCGTGAGCATAATAAGATTAACACAGTGGAGCATGCGTGTAGCCGCCGCCGCGACAGACGGAACGTTAGTCACGGGAGCTATACTTAGCCGATTGCATTGTCTTCTGAAATATCTATTAACGATTATTGACAAGGCATCGGCACGCGAATTGTCCTCGCGATAGGTGCGTCGAACCGCTATAAATATACTTTATGTGCGACGCAGCGCAACGGGCGGAGCAGGTATGTGCCTTGAGGTGAACCCGGGACTCGAAAGCGGATGATAAAACAACCACTGAGATGTAAAGCCATATACCTTGAACATTTGTACTCTTAATACACTACATAATACATATTTGCTTCTTACCATGAGAGTAGCTCAAGTCTAAAATAATTTCCCAGTAAAAAAAATTATACACCTGTTAGTTTTCAATATCATGATATTATTTTAAGTTACAAGAATTAGTAAAGCATTCCCATCTTTCGATACACCTAATATAAAGAAACTGTACCTACAGCTCAAAGTCAAATAAAAAAAAGTGTGCTTCATTTACACACACGTACAAAATAGGAGTACCTACATATACCTATTATGTATCAACATACGTTTAATATTTTTTTATACGTTTCAAAGAATAGTCAAGACAATTTTTAGGATGTAACAACCTAATATCATTAAAATTGACTAAGTGTATATATACATAGTAGAACCAAAACATGTCGCAAAATAGCGAGCTTGATTAAAAATAGCGAGGCAGGCTTTAAAAAACAAAATGTTTGCTCCACACAGACGAACGTACGTTCATATCCAAACAACGATAAAACGAATGTGCATTACGAATTCACTGCTTCTGTCCTAACAAATTAATGAATTTACGTCAAAATTGCAAACTGAAAGTTCAAATTGATGCAATTCGACAATTGATTACAATATGCACACAAAGCACTATCGCGTCCACAAACACAGGCGAGCAGTCAGTCGGCCGACATCGATTCATATCGAACGAGCAGCTTTTCATTTCGTATGTTAAATTAAATTTCCATGAAACAAGATTGAATTTTTTGCAATCAGTACGAACGAGGCTTGTCCGATACGTACTATGTATGTAATTTTTTTTCTACACCTATATTCGCGATCGTAGCGTTGATGTGTTCTTATAAATATTTAAAACAGTTTTACTGTTAATGAATATAAATTAGTAAAACGTGTTCGTTGAAAACAAAGTAAATGTGTCTCATTAACTAAATGACATAGGGTTAGTAAGTTTGTATGAAAGTAGCGAAGAGCAAACCACGAGCGGTGCGGTCGGTCGCGGGACCGCAGCAGCGCTGGCAGCGAGGTGGCATCGGCTTAGCTAATTTACAATTTAATTATCAGCGTGGATGATGCATCGTTAGCGCGCCAAACCGAGTTTATGCGACTAATCAATTGTTTGACGCGGCCGCTGCAATCACACGCCGCACGACGCGCCGCCCGGCCGGCCGCCGCGCCCGCCCGCCCCGGCTGCGGTATGGCAACTGGATTAGATTTTTGTAACAATTATTTGTATGAAAATAATTATACATTCTTCCGATCCGATTCCGATAATGATCTTGGAGGGAACCCAAAAATTACTTAATTGAATATTGATTGCATCTTAAAACTATTCGTAGTTAGCAATTTAATTCCTTTAACAATAAATTGCTCACAGTTATATACGATTTTTGTTATGTAAAATACGGTTTTGTGCGCGTTGACTTGTTGGTAATATTAAAATCTATCAATATTAAGCTTTATTAATGAAAATTGAGCTTTATTAAAGGTAGCCACTTGTACAATCCAATCGAGAGAGCAATGTGACGGCGTGTCGTGCAGCGTTGATTAAATATAGCTCAGAATCCATCAAGCCGAGACTTGATCGAGCGGTTGCTATGGATTTATGCGCTAAATATTCGACAGGTGCCAAGTGTGTCGATCGAAGAGTTCGACCGCCGATGACTAACTACGCCCCAAATTTTATTTCAAATGTCAAATAATTTGAGCTAGAGCCCCGTGCCCAATGTGAACACTTGCTTATGTTATTACGAGTATGTTTGTAAATCACACACACACACACACTCGTTTTCCGCTGATGTATGTAGATGACAATCAGTAGGTATGTGAAAAACTGCATAAAATTGAACTGTTACCATGCACCAGCGTCTCAGAATAACCACGGTTGATGGGATATAAACGATCCACTAATAAACGAAACGAGTTCAATATTGTTCGTTTTTACGAAAGGACAATTTAGCGCACACAAAGATGAGCGTCGTATACGAACATAGTACGAACGTTCACAATTCGCTAATCCCGCGCCGCCGCGCCGCTACCGTTACATAAGACAGCTGAGTTGAATATAAATGTAAAACACAATAAATTTCATGCCCCGTAGGAAATGAATATTCATCACGAAATCGCCATGCATATTCTCCTTTGCTACGAATTTCGTGTTCTCTACCAACAAGCTTGAATCGAAAAGAAAGTAGACCTTATGATACAGGGCTATTAGTAACAAATCGCTTGGTGCTGGAAGAACGTTAAAGTGCGGGTCGGCGCCTCGGTGTGCTGTTTCTCGTAAATTTCAACATATAGTAAAGTGATTTACGAATAATTGTTGTGTTGGCGTATAACTAGAGAAATCTTTCCGCTGTTTGCCGGCGGTTAATTTATATTATGAGGCTTAGGTAATTCGCGAGCTACGAGTAATTGGTCTACAGAACAATAGCTTTTGTCATACTCTTATCTTGCATACAGCGTTTGTCTCTCTTCAAGAGCCTCCTTAGGAACGTTCGCATGACATTCAGATTGAATAAAGCCAAGGAGTTGAACTGTCTGTTCAATAAAATCTCTCTCAGATTAATTTTGCAGCTGACTTTGTTATATCTTCATCACATAGTATAAAGCAAAGTCGCTTTCGCTTCCTGTCCCTATGTATGCGTAGATCTTTAAAACTAGGCAACGGATTTTAATGAGTTTTTTTTAAATAGATAGTGTGATTCAAGAGGAAGGTTACATGTAGGTATAACTCGCTTTTGACCGCGGCTTCGCACGCGTTGCAATCCAGAATTTCTTAATGGCAATAAGGAAAAATGTACTATTTGAATTTAGACATTCCAACGATAGCAGGAGATTTTCACGGTATAGAGAAAGGGAAATTGTTTTACTCCGAATACAAAGCGCGCGAAGCCACGGGCAAAAGCCAGTTACTAATAAAATCCTGATCATCCCAAATGAAAAATAATTGGTTTTTCATTAATAATTTTGAATGTTCTGAAACTTGAAAATGGAAAGATTTTTTTATAGCGTAATTTTAAGACAATTTTTTTTTTTTTATAGGTAATATTTATAGGCAATATTTCCGATAATTGTTAATATATATCATAATAAATACAAAACAGACTCAACTGTCTCACGGAAAGTGAGCGACTGGACCAACGAGGCGTTACAGGCCTTTAATCGAAACATGTGTTTATCGTAACATGCGAATCGGCCTAAAGCGAATTAGTTCTCGCACAATGCAATTTGAATGCACATTACACAACGGACGAGCTACGAGCGCTTTTTATTGCGGCATCGTGAGATCTTATCTTGGAACTGCCACTTCCAGCAGGCAAATTTCAGATTCTCTCCGTTACATCCACAAATTGTAGCCTTAATCCATTACACTAAGGACGCGTATCGCTTATCGTACACCGTGCAAATCAAATGTGTGCAGCGCCACTAACACGAAATATACACGCACCCCAGTATACGTGTTTAAAGAATTCAACATAAAATCAGCAATAAAATTGAAAACATTTTGTTACGTTTTAAATAAGTTCAGCAGTGTTCACTGCGCCCGTCACACGACTTTGGTCTTTGTTATCGCACAGAAATGTACAAAATCGTACGAAAAGTTTAATTCTAAAATTATTTCTCGATCGATAAGAAGCGTTAATTTTACGAGCCAGTGATAATTTGCTAACTTCCGACAGAACATCGCCCTAGTTGAATCGCTCCGAACACTTGCCGCATATAATTATATCTATGTAGGTGTACATAGATATCTATACCAAAGAGGATAAGCAGATATATCTCTAACTACTTATAGTAGAATATATATGTACATCAAAAATGATTTAAGCTCATTTACATTTTAGAAAAGGATAATATATCAAAATATATTGATCAACAGCTTTAAACCAGTTGCTAAATTTGTACCTTTATCGCCGTCTAACCGTTATGTTACAAATACATCGCAGATGAGTCGTTGAAACGGTCTTCAATCTATCAATAATTATCTACATTTTTCTGCCATTTTAAAAATGAATTTTATTAAATGTGAGCAAAATTATTAAATATATCACTAAACATGCTGCAGACTGTGAATAATGGCATGTAACAACAGTTAGAGGAAACACACTTACAATACTTTCTTTATTTGTCAAGTTAAAGAATATAATGAATTAGTAAGCTTCTATTACAAATAACCTCTGCGAACAGTATAGTAAGTTACCAATTAACCAGTAATTAAAATTTTTCACAAAACGAATATTTCCAGTGAATTTAAATTGTTCCTACAGCTAAAGTGGAACTACAAACCGAGCAAAACATAACATATAATTGACTGACGGTAATAGCCAAAATCATCGAAACGCCGAAAACAGTCTATTAATTCTAATACCTACCTATGCATATCAAACACATTCTTAGTTTGTATTTATTAACAAGAAATATTTCTTCTGAGGGCTCACATAAAATAAAATTACAAGTTTAATAAATCGGTTCCATTTAAAGATGTACCACATACTTATTCGGCCGTGAAATTAGTCATAATTACGTTTTTGTTAACTGTTACAAATCTGGCAAGAGTAAATTATGCAAGTTTGCTCTTTAGGAAATTCTGTTTTTATTGATCGAGTATCATCTACTGCACTTTACACAAACATTCAATCACGAAACGTTTAATTTGCTCATTGCAAGATATCAAGAGTAATGGGTTGGCAAATGCAGTTCTGTTGATGATCTTGCAGTTCTGGGAAATAGATCCTTATCTAACACCATTATTACGTAAGTACATACATATAATGTTTATTTAAATCATGCAAGATTCCCAATAATTACACTTGCCCTTAAACAGAGTTGATTATTGTGCGACGGTTCTATTATGTCGGCCCGATTGCCCAGTAATAAGAATTTTACTAGAATAAATCTTATTAATTTGAACGAACTCAATAAGGGATTACGATTTCGTTCGTTCTTTTGTTATTCCTCGGTGAGATCAATTGAAGTGTCTCGCCCGTCTGTATCGATTTTACAACAAACTCCAATATGGCGATAGTATACAAGATAGCACTTCCAATGTATTGAATGTGGTGTAGCCCGTAGTTGTGTCGATAGATTATTGCAGTTCGAGTCACCTCGAGCGACACAACTTTACCACCAGCAATGTGCAAAGCGATATATATATTTACGACTAATACATGTCACAAGAATGAGCTCAACAATTAAATAATTTGCATTTGAGCCTCAACACTTTGTACAGTACACACCTGCTTGCCTGTAGGTAGTCATTAGTTCATTACATAATCACTGTTGATTTAAAACTCTCTGTTCAGTTTAAAGCTCTGTTCCAGCAAGAAAGAATTTTACGACCCATCGCAATGGGTAGTATCCATATAACATATATTTAAAAAAAAAACTAAAAAAATCACGCTTTTATTGCTAATTGAATTAAAACTAGAAAACTCTCTCTTACTGTCCTACAGAGGATCTATAAAAGAATTATTAATCCTGGCGGTTCTAATAAGAATAATGTGAAACTATTATTGAATTATTGGATTGCCATCGGTCCTTGATACGTATGCAGTTTCAAATTAATCAGACTTCAGGAAAGTGGTGAAAATGAAGCTCATAGATTCCGTTACATACATACATACATACATACCTAGATGTAAGGCAAGCTAATATAAGCGTGTTAATACTAGGTACCGTGCATATAGGGTATGGATTCCATGTCTTCTGACGAAACGGTAGGTGATGAATTTACTTATTTGTTTTTGGTCTGTCTGTTTGTCTTAGTCTTATTGCAGGTGTCCATAGCTCCAACGCAGAATTCTTATATCGTGTTTAGTTTGATAAAATAAAGAGTAATTGAATTCGATGATTAATTGCATCAAAATAAGAGGCATAGAATATTTCAATGTCTCTATAAAAATATTCACTTTTTATTAATAAATGCAAAGAAACGCACGCTATTCGGCGCGCAATGAGCTAAATGCCAAAGCAATGCAAAATTGTATGCATTTTCGTTTGTTTCGTTATTGAGAGAGAAATATGTGGCTCATGTAATAAGTGTAGTATTGTGGAATCCAACTTCATCGGTACGACAGGGCAAAGCAGTCTGTGTACAAATTACATCATTTGCTACTTTACATGCATTACGTTGCTGATGTTTTTAGTATTTTAACCGAATTTATTGTTACGTGATTGACTGGCTTCCGAACTCTGTCAGAATTGCATTGTATCTAAATCTCAGTTACCTATAATTTCATTGATTTAGTTAGTTAATAATAATTCCTACTTTAGGTTTAATTTGGATACTGAAAGTATTTCATAAGAAATCCAGTTTAAAAGCTTCGTCGTTCTGTTTTTCAAATCCTTAAACTTCATTTCCTTTATTTTATTTTGGTTAACTTTTTATATGAGCTTCATCGTTATTGTCGAAGAGCTTGAGGCAACACGCGCTGCGAAGGCTCGCTGCCGCCGGTGCCCCAAAACAATAGCCAATTATTTCCCGCAATGCTTTTATTAATTACCGGCCTTATAGTTGCGAGGCCTTTGTATTTTAATTTTGACAAATTCACAGCTTTCTCAGAAGAAAGAGATGGCTTCAGTACTAGCGGCGGCCCGTTCCGTGAACAGGGAAATCGCTTTATTACGTCTTGTGCCCGTTCCGTTGTAATGAATATGTACGTGGCAATAAAGGTTTTTTGTAATCTTACACGAACAAATAGCCGTGTCTGGTCAGGTTAGTGGCGGTGGTCGTTATCATATTAACATTGTGTAGCCAGCTGAGCATTATATTGGTCACACTCGACGCGCTCTTGATATGTGCTAGAGCATTAACTAAATATTTATGTTTTTGCACTATTTAACTTCTTACTATGCTATTGTGTAAACTTCGGTTTTTTTAACGATACGCTTTTTGCGAGTGTAAGCTATATGCCTGACGTTACAAAAGGCGACAATAAGGGAAACCTCTTAAATAGATTGAACAAAGTAACACAAACTAACTGTTCCACTGCGGTTGCTTTTTTTTTACTTATTTCATTCATATAGCTACTTGACAACTTTATTGAATTCAAAAATACGTTCCGCCGCCCCAAGTCATAGAGAACTTAATTTCCCGTAAATAATAATGAACAATTGCTGTCAACAGATCATATAGACGGAAAGGCCGGGCGCGGCCGCGGATGGCAGTTGGCGCGCGGCCAACAAGGTGAATGCCACGACTGCTCACGCCACGCAGCTCTACGCAGCCCACATAACCCAGCTCATGGAAACAACGCTGTCCTTCATCTCATCATGTACTGCTTTTTAAACTAATGTGGAGCATCATATTAACAATGCATTGTTAGGGACTCATGTTATAGTTTCATTGTCTAGGTTGATAAAATTAGGAATTCACTCACACACAAAAAAATATTAACAAGTAAAACTTACCTACATAATAATATAAATACTAATTCCTATTCTTATAGGAGTATAAATAAATTCTTATGTTCGTCTCACTATAACCCCATTTTGTGAGTTGGGATTATTAAATCTTACAAGATTTTGTTTACAGGTAGGGACATCTTATAAGAAGCAGATTTTTAATACTGAATTGATGGAAATAAAGTAGCGCATGAAAATAGTTTTCTATGTTGCTTTTAAACTGTACCTGGATACTGGCCGATATTATCGTGGCTGCGTGAATGCATTGTGTAGGATAGGTATACCTGCTGAAATGCAAATTGATATAATGCAGGAAACGTCTGAGTGGGTCTCATAGCGGGCGCTATACCGCATGAGTAGCATAAGTTCGTTTACATACGACAGTCTGCTGTATTTGCATCCCAAATTCTCGGTGCGGCCGCTCGTTCGGCCGACTTATCTCTGTTCCAGGCAAAATATTACAGCTTGTGCATCGTCACTCGCAATGTGCATATCTGAATGTCAATACACGAATAAAAAAGACCACCGGAGGCGTTCCCGCAACATCTAAGGCGGACGTGCCTTCCACCAATGAGCGAGAGGAGCACGGCATATTCATAACGATATTACCGCCGACGGAGAAGCGGCGTCATCATAATTCATATATAATAACCCTTTAGAAGTCGAAACGACGCGGTGCGCCGCCCTGCGTCTCAGTCGCTCACTTTCCGTTTTCTCGTGTGTAACAGAGATGCTCGTCGAGATCCATAATATCATAATTCATAATATTATCTGTTACGACGCCAACCGCACGCATACATGAAACACGCCGTTTTCATTCGCACTCGCCAACACTGACCTACATATTTGTTCACGTAAAATAGGATCACTCGAATTCTGTACGCTACGTGAAAATATAACGTGAGACCGAAAAGAAGTTTACTTAAAACACGAGAAACAGAACATGTTCGGTAGAGATGATGACAGCTATTTGTAATTGGAATATGACGGGACGCGTGCGCGTGCGCTCGCCGCGTCTCATTCGTCAGTTTATAAATAGAGGTCGGCGTCTGCGTCGTGACGACTTGCGCCATTAATTTATATGAAATAACTGTCGGCAGTCGGAAAAATAAGTTCGATTGAGAACGGCCTTCTAAACGATAATATTTATGTTTTACGAAGTAGCAGCCGAGTTCGACTCGTCCGTTGATATGCACACATCAGAACGGTAGGTACGTGTTTGAATATTTACTTATAACAAACAGACGGTTCATCTTTACTACATCTTGTGAATATTTACATGATAATTCATGTCATACATTCGTTTATAAAATAAATCAATAACGTTTTGTAAGCTCGTGTAGTTACTATAATGTATTTGAATGTAAGCCCATGTACCTACATTATTCATTTATCAGACATTTGCACAAATACTTATGTATAGCTCGAAAAAACAAAATTAAAGTTATTTCGAAACATCTGGTTTCATTCAATAAATAAATATAAAGGTACCGCTTTTCTTATTACACTTTATAAGCTTCACCAAATCCACTTTCACAGTCCTTTTGAAAACCAATAAAGATCCAAAAATACTGATTTCAGACATTATGATGGTCGCAGTGAGGGCGAAAGACAAGTGGGACATAAATTCGTTAGCGCGCATGTAATCGTCACGAATGTACTAACAATAACTCACCGCATTAAATTTTAAAGTTGACATCAGAAAGAACATCTTATAAAGACGTTATTCAGCTCGATTTTAATGACTCCATTCAAAGGAATGTGCCAGAAAATCTACTGCACATAAGTACGAGTAAATATGCTTTGTAGGTATGTGTTATTGTTATGCGTGGACAAGTATAATAATACTTGGTAATTTAATTACATGTATACCTATGTATATGTGTCTTTTAACTTTAAAGCAAGATTAATTTATTGGACTTTGAAAGATTAGGAATATAAGTTGGTAGGTAATAAAAAAAGTAGCTATTTGCCGTATTTGAAATATTTGTACAAACAAAATACTATTGCTTGAAATTTAACATATATGCATCTATCAGTGGCATTACTAGTTAAAAGCGAAGACTGATTTAATTAAAATATATCAGTGACAGTCACGATAAACAAACAATCCCACAAAGTCACGTGATATATATTATTTTAAAATGAACTAGCTGGATAAAGAAATATGTTACATGTGTAACTATATACATAGGTCCATACTAAGGTAAGAAATTACGCTTTCGCCCAATACCTGCTATATTTCGAAACATTCTTAGATAGCAAGTAAAACTACATTCCAAAGTAGTCAAAGATCACTGCTTCAACTCACCTCAAGTATCTCAATTTGCAGTTGAACATAAAGTAATTTTAGCAAGTTAATGTTATAAATTATATTTAATTAGTAGCTGAAAAAGTTTGCTATTGTATTGATTATCCTCATTGGACATAATAGTCAAATTATACTTCTAGTGTGGACTATGCCCATCAAAACACGGAGATGTCAAATTATCGGCGTCTATAACATTCCGTCAATGTTTCCCTCTTTAAATTATTTGCAGACTGGAAACAGGGTTTTATAAGTTAGAGCAAATGTTAGAAATATTAAGAACTTTCGTTAGCCTCACATATAACGTTCGTGACAACTAAAATACACGTGGTGGAACCTTTATTTAACAATAAGCAATTAGTTGACATCTACAAAGTTTTATTAGGTCAACAATACTTTAATAATAACAACTATAGTAATACTCGTGATGTGCACCCTTGATACTCTTACAGAAATATCGTTGGTGATTATTAAAAAATATTGACATTAATTAGGTAGTTTGAAATTTTTACCTTCACAAGTCTAGGTATTCATTAACATGTGTAGAGCAAAGATAATAATCATTCCGATGTTTTACAGGAGTTTGTTCAATGTATACCTATCTACGGTAATATTTTTAGAAATTGATAACCGGATAAGCAATTGAATTTATTCGAAAAACACTGAAAGCCCAAATCCTTGTTACAATAGATAATCAATATTAACTAATGGATTTCAGAGGAACTCCAAGTGAACTCGTATTTTAATCTAAAGATACATAAACACATCGCCCTCGCGCTCCTCTCTCCATAAATAAAATAAATACAAATATTCTCACGTAAACGAGTAAGTCGAAAGCGTTCATTTACATTTGTGAATGTAATAAATGGGGCATCCTCTAAATACGAAATTAATTTAACTGGAAATAACTGTTATAGAAACATTCCTTCTGTAAGAGTAACTTACAGTTTGTAGCCAGACATATCTACAAATGTAAGTATTAAAACAGTTTATATTAAAAATTGGCCTTGTCTACTTGTTATGCGTTAACTTTAATGGTTTCTTATATGTATATGTGTAAATTGTGGTGTCTAGTCAAAAGATTTGTTGTATTATCAGTCAATATACCGGAAAAGGCTATATAGATACATATTTGGATTATAATCCATTCCAGTTAAATATGGTTTAATAATATGCCGCAAAATGGCTTCGCTGATACATAGCTGGATAAGGTGAATACATGTCGAAAGGGTTGGCACACCTGCGTATTCCTCATCCTCAACAGATTTACGACCAGGTATTGAACCAACAAATAAGATCATCCAAAAAATGCCACCAAAAAATATAATAAGAGCATAACAAAAAGCTCGGCAAGACGTCAACGTCGGGCGCGCTCCATTGGCTGCGCGAACAAAGAAATATTACCGCACATTTATTTCTTTCCTCTCGACCAATATTATTATTAAACTTTTATTTGGGAAACAATGAACCCAGCAAACTTAACGTTTCACTTTTTATATCGCCGGGTTACTTAATGATCTTGCGAGAGCGAATCAATTAAGTGATAGACAAATATTAATACCTACACGGTAGGAACCAATAGAACCAACGTATAAAACAAACACAAATATTATGATGCTAATTATACGCAGCTTTATTAAGATTATACTTATCTAGTTTATAACATATTTTAGTGCATCATAAACAAACATAGCTAGAGTTTACAGCTCCTGACGGTCCCGACGCACATTCGAGCCATTGTGCCTCTTATAATTTTTATTAGGGGCAATCCGTCCGCCTTGATTTACTCCTTCCCGAACTGATGGATCTTTCATTTAATTTACGATTCTACCCTTGTGTTCCAAATGTAATAAAATGTTACAAAAACAAGCAAAAATTACGTCGTCACACGTTATATGCCTTTTTTACGACAGAGACAAAGAATATTATATTTATACATACAATTAACTGCGATGTCATGTAATTGTGTTTGTTAATTGTAAATAGGAAAAAAAAAACAAAATATTTTCGGACATTTTAAATAAGTAGGTACATTTTAACCTAAATATCCAAATTGTGTTAACTTTCGTAGGTGCTGCATAAATTGTAGTAAGCAAAAAGGTAATAAAGAATAATTTTCTTAATTACTTAGTTTATATTTTTAAATTGCTAATTAAGAGCAGTAATTAACACACGGATCAGAAGTCACGTTTATATCGATGGATACTTGTTTAATAAGGTCTCGCGCCATGTACCTACCTACGAGCACCTGTGTTTCAAATTATGTCACATTTTCGTATTCATTTCATTCATAATGGACAATTTATTGTATTAATTAGTGAAATTAATAATCTTATAAAAATATATGTATTAAGCAATATTGTTAAAAATGTCTCTTGTAGTTAAAATTTTACTAATCCTTAGATATTGCCCTGACCCTTAATTATTATAATACACATGATGTCATATACTCAATTATAGTTATAGTTAATTCGCATTTTTAAGGAAGCACGTAACATACGAATATAATATTTTGTGCGCTGAAAACTAATAACTACAAAATTTAAGGGGAAATGTTAATATAACAGCAGGAAGAAAATATTTTGGGCTAAGATATGAATTTTATATGATGTTACAAGTGTCAGTAGGTAGGTATTATAAATGTAATTTAGAAAACAAACATTTAGTACTAATAACAGAAACCAGTAAAGGTAACCTATACAACTATAATAAGCACTAGACATTAATTTAAGCCCCTATCTCCATAATTTCATTAACATAAATGAAGAACGTCTTTTGCCTACCGCATTAGGGACCTGTCGTGAGGGTATAGATTAAGCTAAGTTGCCTTCCTATTATTTCTTTTAGCATTAGGCACAACCAGCTATCATGAAATGTCATAACAATGTTATACAAAGCGAAGGATGTAAAACAGAAAATGAACCTGGCACACTTCGGAAATTACGTAAATTAGTCCGAGAACTATTAACTAAAATATGTTACGATTTGACTAACGCATGACATATGTTCATTATTTTTAAAATTTAAAGACAATCTGAACATTCTTGAAAAAAATTAAGAAACATTTTTCATAATATTTTGAATACACTATTTTTTCTCCGACCCACTGCGCGTCTTGTCGCTTCTGACACCCATTTGGCAACGGATCAGAAATTGTTATTATTGTAATGACGCTGCTACTCATAACACTATTGGCTTGGCAAATATCTTCTTAGCCGCTATAAACTATAACTCGTCCCAACATTAATGTCACGGCGGCTTTAACGTCTCATCCACGCGGACTGTGCATTTCTTAGACGTGAGTGTCTGTTATGTGAATCGTCCAATATTTTTATCAAATATGTATTCTTCTAACTTCCCAAGCCTCGGTTTAAATAGAAAAAAATACCTAAAAGAAAAATGTTAATTATTTTTAAGTACGTCATGACCGAGCTCCACCCAACACGTTCCCGGGCATCTCATTTGCAAGTAACAGAACGTGTATTATAGACCCACGAAGGCAATAAGATAAAAAGGCTCTCAATAAGGCGCGATCACAGGCAAAAATGAAATAAATTGCCGGTGAATAAGAGTGCCGTGTGTAATTGAGGCGAACACGCTTGCTCATTAGACGGGCGAAGACGCTACCGCGCCGACCGCCCGCCGCCGACCGTGCCCCGTGCATATTGCCATTTAACAATAACAATAAATACTTACCTACCTTTTGATTCTTCCGACATTGCCCAAAAGTCAAATATTTTTTAATAAAATCGGTTAAAATTCTCGGAACATTCCACATGCTAATGCTTACCGAAATTGTAACAATGAGTGAACTGCCAGCCCTTATGCAGAAAAGCTGTAAAATCGGACACATTAGCATAACAAAGATGATGAGTTGTTCTCAAAGCGACTGTAGTTACTAAAATATCACTTTCGTTTAAGCACATCTGTGTTGTATCAGAAAAAATAGTACGAAACAATTTATGTATTGTATCGTATTAGTCGCCACTAGCCGCAGCTTCTGGAGACAATATACTGCCAACAGAAAACTCTTGGAGTGCCTCTTAATGAGTCTAAAAGTAATTTCTTTCGAGCACGAGATTGAAAAACGAAAAATAATATAAGGCCGTCGCAGTTTGCATAGTGCAGAAAATCGAATTTTTAGTTTTACTAAACAGAATAACAAAAAATCCTTAGAGTTGTTATCATTAAATGGCATTTTTTTATTTTTCCTTTTAAGAAAATGGATTTTAAATGTATCATTAATGAAACTTTTTTCAGGGGATATTTATTTAAAGAATAAAAAAACTATAATAGTGAATCGGGATACACAGTACTTAGAGCAGCTGCCCAAAAAGGCTGCAATAGCAGCATATTATTTTCATGAACTTCTGGATTCGGAAGCATAGTCCATAAGATAGTAGCTTAGACACATAAAATTATAATTATGTGAGTACCTACTCAATCACAGCATCAAAAATGTTTCTAATGGTATTTCAACCATTCTTGATAAGCCTCGAAATTTTAAATGTATAGGGCTTTATCAAACGAGATTATTATATTCAATATAAGCGAACATTTCCGTACTAACAATAAACACAACTTTCCCTTTGCATCTAAATCGTCTCCATACCTTCTCTTATTCGTAACAAGGGTGGCAGACGAGTGCGAGCAAGTCTACGTTACACATCTCCACGCACCATTTGCATGCACCCGAGCGCATCACGCCGCAGCCCGGCGCATCCCGCCTCACAACAGAAATAGTATAATGTCATATCAAATATCTAAAGACGCGTGCCTGACGTGTAACGCGCTATGCTCCCCACCGCAGTATGCAACCCAAAACCACTAAACCCTGTAAACATGTCTAAGTCTTTTACTTAGCGCGCTCTACTGTAACAAAGTTTACGCGATATTACCTATACATTTACGGGTTTAGGCATAGTTACACCAAACGCCTTCCCCATGCTGAGCCACAGTGAATAACGCGGTAGAAGTAAATTAAACACCATCTAAAATGGCCAATCAATACAAACGAACAGTTATTTAAGTGTTAAAATTTTGCTATCGAAAAATAATAAATAACCAAACCTTTACTGCTCATGGGTTAAGCCATAAATCTACATTTTAAAACTGACAATTTTTTGTCTATGTAAATATTAAAAAAACTTTGGTTCGGCTAACCATGCCAATAGTCATGACTAATTGGTACTAGAAGTAAAGAACGGCGGGGTGCACGACAAACTGGTTCTTCGGTATTGCAAATATAATAATAACATTTTATTACCCCGTTTTCAAAGGGTTTGTTTCAAGGCCATAAAAGGGTAGTGAGTGAAACCTCGCTCCGTGCCCGTCATAAGTCAAAACGGTTCGATTGTTACATTGCATATCGTCATAAATCACCCTTAGAAAAATATTCGGTGAATGGAAGCCGTGGCCTCAATACAAGATCATTACACAAATATAGATTTTAGCCATTCGTGCACGTTCCGTTTCATTGTGGGAGGTTAAAAAAAATTGCAGAAATTTCTCTTGACATAATATTATTCCGCGAAATGAAAGCTATTTGGAATAGTGCTCGCTTCTATGCTCGTCACCTGCCGTAAAACAAATGTTGCTGTTATATTTTTATTGAGCTAGTTTAATATTTAAGTAGGTACATCAATTTGTTCAAACAAAAATGATAATAACTGCAACACCAGCTAATTTATAGTTAGGCGGAGTTTATAAGTATTTGAAATGGGTATGTTAATGTTGCGATGGTGATAATATTAGAATGCGCGTCATGATCGCCGTGTGATAGAAGAGTGATGGCGCGGGTGAGAGCCGGGGTCAGCGGCGCCATGCGTCATCGCTAACGACGACAAATGACGTGACGTGACGCCGCGCGGCATACCTAGCACGCGTCACGGTGGCTCCTGCCTATCGATGTGAACTTGTTCTAGTTATTCTTGTATATATCTTAGCAGATACTACGTAATATATTTGGTTTTCCAATTCATTATAGTCAGTTGATATCTAAAACAAAATAAACCGACGTAGTAATGTCAATGGCTTGAGCTAACGCTAATTACGAC
>DWQT01001191.1:0-17785 GCA_018244895.1 Myscelus amystis hages
TCATCACACAAATGTTTGTCCTGGGTGGGAATCGAACCCACGACCTCCGGTTTCACAGTCAGGGTCTCTAACCGCTCAACCACGAGGCCAGTCGAAGCGTAACAACTAAGCGTAACTTAGGTAACAACTTAGGTAATTTACAGAAGCAATCTCATGCATTGCGTTTTATATCTTTATCTGTTTAAATACAGCCTACCAAGATTACTTCCTTTTTCGATTTAATCCGTACTAACACACGCCAATCGGCCAATTAGCAACCAATTAGCTATTATCCATTCACTACAAGCATTGTACCTACTAATGCATCTTCTAGGCTTTGTTTTTGTCTAAAATTATACAAATTAATACAAACAATAAGCTCGAATGCGACTCCTATTTTCCCCATCCTATTATTTATAGTAAAAATGAAACTAAAAACCTTGGAAATTTTACAAAAACGTCTATCCATTATGCCAAGGAGACATTGAGGCGAGAAATTCATCTTCAAAAGTTACTCTCACGGCGTACCGTGGTTTTCTGTTAACGTCACTCGTTGTTTCCACAACTAGAATTCTAGATTTTTCGTGCTGTTTTCACTTATTCCGTCTGCCCGAGCGTATTCATATATATGTTAAATAGTTCATTCCTGACGTGCTTTACTTAGAACATGACAGCATTTCGATAACAAGGCGCTGGCTGTCTGTCAAAGATTAGATACGTGAGTCGAATGTTAACCGTTCGTAATAGATCGCGAGGACTGTGCTCGTGAATAACTTGGTGGAGAATTCGTGGCGCGGTAATTGTCGAGAGTGACGAAAATATGTCTCGTGATTACTTTTGTACCTGTAGGTGAAGGACCGATGTTATTTATGACTGATTTTAATTTTTGATAGGTTCCAAAATCGTTTAGAAACCTGCACACACCTTAGAAATATTATAAGACTTTCTGAGGTGTCGGAAGTCTACACATCTACACTTGACCAGCGTCTTACACTATGGCCCTCAATCTTGTCAATATAAGATATCTAGTATCTACATGTAATTGATTCGAAAACACAAGGTAGGTATACCAATATACTGCCAATACTCACAGACAGATAGGAGACATTCTATCTAGTCATTAGACTTCTCGCATATCGAATATAATTATCAATAACCTATATTTAAATGTAACAATTGTCACTTATATTTCATGATCTCGATATACCGCTCGAGTTAGTTAGAATGAGGTGTCGTAATGAACACAATTCGTGAAATTTGATAAAGCTATAATAATACAATGAAAGCTGTTTCAGAGAAATCGAACGATGCTTAAACAAATTAATACTGTTTGCGCAATACGGTCATATGATAGCACACTGAATCAACTCTATAATAAAGGTATAATAGAGTCATAAATATATTTATGGCATACTCAATCCATTAGTAAAAAAAAATCTTTTTGTACTATACAAATGTAGAGAGGAAGGTCTCTGCTATTCACTGTGGAGGCTTAGAAAAATACTCTGTTAAACTGCTAATGGAATTCGTTATTTTTTAAATATCTAGTTAAAGCGGGAAATTGAAAAAATCCTTTCCAACAATATTCTTGGGAGACTATGATCTGTCTCTACCTATTATGTACGTTGTGTTCGTGTATAATTGTGAGCACAGTACATATAGATAGATAGAATGGTTCGGGAAGGCTGCAGCTATCGCACGGATATCTGGTGACGTTTGTTCTCAGAAGTAATCACCGGCTGTGCTCAGTTCATCGACGCCGCAGACACACCCCTTGCGAAAATTAAAAAACCCACCCTGCATTTGCATTAATGGCGCGCAAATTAAAATTTCAGAACTATTGTCTCGCGGCGTACAGTTGCAATGCGTCGTGAAAAGGAAGGATTCGTAAAAATACTTTCGACTCTTAGAATTGTGCGAAGGATCTCGTCCTTTTGGTTTTCATACGATCGTCCCGGCATTTCCTGTTTTTGCGTATTGTTCAGCGTTATTTTTTTTTCCTTTCTCCTAAAACAAGTTCACTGAGATTGGAACATTGGTTACTTACGGCAGAACATATCCTAATGTTCGCCTTCTATAAGGTTTCTCCATTTTTGTTCGCGTATCGTCTGGACACTTGGTGTTTTTACTTTTTGTTTCGTCCTTTTTGCTATTTTTTTATTTTCAAACAAATCGATTTCCATGACTGTTGCACTAATCTTTACAATATGTTCCTCAATTATACACACATATTTATAATCACTAAGCACTAGTAAATAATTTATAATTAGTTATAAGCTTACACCACTAATTTGTACGCCGTAAAAGGCAAAATATGGATTGAACTAGTAACTTTTTAAGAGCTCTAATGTACCCATATTTGTGCAAATAAATGTCTTTTGTCTTTTGTCTTTGTCTATTTATGCTCCACAGTATAGCATGGTTTTGGTTTTCGAAACATTAATTCGTTCAGTCATTAAAATTTAAATTAGTCAATAGATAAATAAAATATACTATATTTAAGACGCCTTGCTCAAATTATCAATCCAACAGTATTTTTATGAACTCATATTATGAACAAAAATATTGTCCCAAGTTGTGTACACCTATCAGTGAAGATGGAGTAACATTTCATATCTAATATCTCATTCCAGACGATATCCAAGTTATCGCCTTATTTCCTGTCGAAGCGTTGCTTTATTGTTTTCAAAGTAAATAACTATCTCTCAAAGTTGACGCGGACACGCTCGGGTATTATTGTAACATATATTTTTCTAGCGACATCTCTCGGATCGTTGTACATACTTACTTCGTAAACCAACAATACTTTTTTTTCGTTCGAAAATCCGGGTTATTTATAAAGTAACGTTGAATACAAATAATGATGATATCTATGTACGTACATGTGCTACCTACATTGTACCAAACTGCAGTGCTGTTGACTGTTGAATGAATATCGAACTACTATATAATCTATCTACAATCCATTTCCTCACATATTATGTAGTTATGTATGCACACTGTCAAGTGCAACCTGCTCATTCAGAATTATGTTCTGATGCAAAAGGTCATTGTCTTCGAAAGCTATTGCGCTGATGTAGAAAAATGATAAACACGCATTGTATTTGACAATTTATTGTATCGCTTCATATATCGTCATTAACGTGTACGTATTATTCAAACAGGTTATTTCGGCAAGTACCTGAACAAATACAACGGTTCTTACATCCCGCCGGGCTGGCGCGAGTGGGGCGGTCTCATCATGAACTCCAAGTACTACAACTACAGCGTCAATATGAACGGCAAGAGGATCAAACATGGCGACGATTATCACAGGGTAAGGTACAAGAAAATTACCAGCTAGTAGAAAATCACCCGCCTGGTTACCATAACACTAAGTTTGCTGAAACTACTTTCGGAACAGTTGGCCGGGCGTTCAGATGTCTCGAGATTGTATTATTTCATTGTCGCAGGATTACTACCCAGATTTGATAGCAAACGACTCGATCGCGTTCCTGCGCGCCTCCAAGCGCCGGTTTGCGCGGAAACCAGTCCTCCTGGTGATGTCGTTCCCGGCGCCGCACGGGCCTGAAGACTCGGCGCCGCAGTATTCTCACCTGTTCTTCAACGTGACGACTCATCAGTAAGTATACGGCAAATGTCACGAACATAAATAGATAAGGGAGAAAATACAATTGCCGACAACGCTAGTTACCTTTTAAATTAAGTATTTTTGTTATCCTTACATCTTTGCGTTTGTTGCCTAAACTAAAATCATCTTTGAAATCATATATAAAAAGTTACATTTGAGAAAATCTATGAATACAACATAACATGTGGATGAGTTCGTCACCAGCATTCAGACGACGACTATTATGGAGATGTATTTTCATTCAAAAATGCCAGCTAGTCTGGTGGCTCCTGCCAGGAATGTCTTTTGCCTCAATTTTCCTGACGCTACGTCGCAAAAACACAATTTCCAGCGGAGTGTAACATTTTTTGAATTGTGTTTACTTTCTATTTAAGTTTGGTACTGAGATCTCGAAGTTTCTTTTAGGATGATAGCTTACAAAATATTTTCGCTTCCACATTTATGAATATTTTAAGAATTTTATTTCAATCGAACATACTCGTATAAGGATAGTCTATGTATTCTTTCTGGTTTGTGTACCTATGTGAGGTGTTTTCATATATTATATTTATAAATATGTGTTGTAACTTGTTACACCTGTATTTAAACCTGTAAATACCTTTAGTTATCAGCAACATTTGTTATACAAGCAATTTAAAAAGTATTTGAAATCATTAAGCCAAATTATACAGTTTACGTTCGAAATTTGTCTCCACTTAGTTAAGCTTAGTAATTGCTCTTTTTATGTTAAAACCCCAAAAACCTCAGTAACGTGCAGCATTAAAGCACATGCTCTCTAAATATTTCAACAAAGACTCTAATTGCTGCGGTATTTTCGCGAGCGCAGCGACCATCTTGCCTCTCTTTAAATTTTTGAGTAGTTGACCGGGGCTTAGGGCATCCCATTACAACTCTAAAACCCACCTAAAAATGTATCTTCTAATCTTTTTCTTCTACTTTCAAAGACAACTTTTTTACCTTAACATTTTAAATCATATGAATTATATCATATTCTTTACGCATTCCTTTCTTATTTTAGAAAGTCTTAAACAAGATAACATTCCTATATATGTCAGATTACCCTATAGCAACGTTCGTATAATCGATATTCTGTTTCTTTATCTTATATTTAATCGTAATTGGATTTAGGGGCTGCACGCAACTATATTCCACGGAACCACGCGCATAAATCTTCAGTGACCTTGTTTTTTAGCAACTCCGAAAATTTCCACGCGCCTCCGGTACTTACCGTGGATGTAGTGCTCTGAATAATTTTGCCTCCACTCAGCTTCGCTCACGGCTTATTTATGAATGTATGTTTCATGAGAATGTTTAGTTCCACGGCCGCTGCGGTCTATCTATTCAACGAATGAATGATGCCTGGATTCTGAATACACATGTTGACAAGTGCATTAAGTTGCTGCAAGTGAAATGCAAACAGAAATATTTGTGCACCACTCTGCTAACATAAATAACAATCTACGCTCATAAATAAATAAACGAAGCTTGCAGAATACGAACGCGATACTAAAATATGAAATACTGCTCAGTATCAGTGTAGTTAAATCTATTTAGCTACCTAAAATCTGTTTTGAAAATAAACGTTGCTGTATTAAAGTAGTTTCCTTTAGAATCTACCCATCATCGTTGCTGGCTTTTCACGATATTTGCATTGAAAGTGATTCACCAGTAGTCGCGCCGCCGACACCATCTGCGCTATGTTCGACGTTTACTTGCACCGCAACAGCTGCGCGTGCATTAAACTATGAGATTGTGTCCATTCCACGATATATTTTTGCAACTGTCTCTCACGTTGCACTGATTTTTGTCGGATATATACGTTTACCATAATTTATTATCTATATTACCTATTACTAATTCGGTTTTACTGTTAAAGTTTCAGTGTCTAAGAATGAAGCGTCGTAGTATTGAGTATTTTGTCAGGCTGTTGAGACTCTAAACGGGCGTTTGTTTTTCTCATCCCTTCTATTGGTTCAATGCTGGACAGAGTCTTCCCTCTCATAGTGAGAAAGAGTTATGGATGGATTGTATATGTTTGACAAAACAATTTTTTTGTCTAGCCTGTTCGTCTACTAGTAAGTTGACTACTGAGGTCAAGGTTCTGGTTCGAGTTCCACCCATATCATTTGTATTACGAGTAGATGCGTTGGTTATGTGTCTGACTATAAAACTTTATGCATTTAGAAATAATGTATTAATTGATTTAAATTTTTTTATATATTGTCTGGTTTCTATAATATTTATAAGCTATGCCTGGTTTAAGCTCAACGACACGTGTGTAAGTAAAATACACGACGCGGTGGAATGTACGCGTCATATGTTATCCTTGAAAAAGTTCGGCTAGCATCTTTCACAAGATATTCGCCCGTGGACAAGATCCCTAAATCATGGATCAGTGCCAAACGCGCGACGTCTGATAGATTGCTTCCGAGTATTGCAGACTAGTGTCAATTTAGTCCTTATGTCATTTAGAACACAGAAATCGTAGAGTCTTTCACAGAGCGCGTGCACTTTGATCGCATCAGCGCACGTGCAAATGATTTCAGTCATTCAATCAGCACCAATTAACTGTGATTTATTATTATGTCAAAGTAACAACACGAGACAAAAGTGCAATAAACAAATACTAAGTACACGTAGATACTCATAATAGAAACATATTTAACAGCCAGCCTTTAATAGAGATTCCAACTAAAAACTCGCGAAGTGAATGTCGTGTGTTTTTTACTGACGCAGTTGTAACTGATTTTCTGTATATTGATTCAGCAGCATATTGTAATCGATGTATTCTACAACATTCATTTTGAATCTGTAGAGCGCCGCAACAGTACGGACAGGCGCCGTCAATGTAGCAGCTGCGTTTTGTTATTGCTCGTACAATTCCACAGCGGATCCTCGCTTCGGTTAAAGTTACTGTTATCGAATGTATCCGAATCCTATTTCACTGTAAATTGTTTACTTATTTGTTTGATCCTATTGTTTGGTTTTGTGGGTTGTTTAGAAGTTCAGATTATCATTAGATTTATATTACCGATAGAACCCTTTTAAAAAATCTTAAATTGACAAATATATAGTATATAAATAGTATCCTGGGGTAAAGCAATAATATTTAAAAAGCACATAAGTAATGTAACAACATATGAAAAATTACGTTTAACAAGATTAGTGCCTAAATTAACGGGCTAGCCACTAACTACAATAACATGGTCATTACAACCTGTTACAAGCGGTGTTACACCGGAACCTGTCCTAAATTTTATTAACGATGTTCGGAATGAAGAGATAAATACAGCAAAAAGGGACCTTACATGACTCAATTTATCGAGAACACGTAAGGTAAAGACTTGTCTCATTACAGTTTAAAAGGCCTTATTAAAATGTTCGAAGTTAGTTGTATTATGAAGTTTTATGATAAGAACAACCTACAGGTTTAGTTTTTACCTAAATAAACTGTTCTCATGTAGTTCAAAATTAACAACATCATCAGTTTTTAATTCGAATGAAATACTGCCCGCGATATTTCGCTTCGTAATTCGCATCTGATATCGATTCTCACTTGTTTCATCGCCACTCGTCGTTAATAGCGCAAATGTCTTAAGACTGTATCACCAGGGAACCGTAAATTATTACCCGGACAAGGCGGGTTAATTGTCGGCACATGAAAGCCCCGCAAGGAGACATGTTGATAGCAACTTGAAATCCTACAAATTGATAACTTACGTACCTAAAGAATTGATACTGCATTTCTGAAGACCCTCGATCAAGTTTTAAATATTTATTTCAGAATAGACATGCTAGGACTCGAGTTCATTTACATTGAATACGTACGGTGTATCGATGATAGATATAATATGTATTCATCTGTAGATAGATCTTATAAGACTTAAGGAAACCGCTAATTACTTGTAGTTGATATTATCTTGACACTTCCCCGGCGCGGATATGGTCTTTGCAGTCATTTATGTTTGGGATTATTCACGTAAATAGAAAAAAATGATATTCACGATAATTCATTTGTCCTTTTAGTTTCCAAAAAATAATACACTTATTATATAAAAGATTATACGGAAATCACTACCTAAGTCTAGTTTAAAAATAAAACGCGTAAAAATATAACAGGTTTGCAAGCAGACGCCGGCGCCACTGAATCGTTTTGGTGATTTAAAATTGTATAAAAAATGGCAATCAATCTGAATTGGAATATATTCCGTTGGTATATACATATATGTATACACGTAAAAACGGGTTGTTTAGATAAACAAGATTCTTAAATGTATAACATTTGTTCGTTAACCAAAAAATATCGTTTCTTAAATAAAGACAGTCAAAATGTCGATGTAAGTACCTACTGCTTGCAATGGCTACTGGGACTAACCGTTAATCGAAAATGTCGAAATGTTTTCGTAATTAGGCAGGTATGCCAAGAAGTGTTTCCGTTGATATCGTTGCGTAACATTAATTAAGGCTTGTCACAGACATTAGAATGATACAAAAAGGTACGACAAATAATGTGACAATGTAACTATTTGTACAAACAGATAATACCGGTATTCAAATCTTTTTCACGACACATTGGCTTAGTGAAAAATTGCTTTTAACTAGTCTGTTTTGTTTAAAAAGAACTATTTTATATACATATGTATCCTGATTTCATAAATTTAATGATTAGAATAAACTAGCGACCTTCAACAATTAAGAGACTTGTTTTATATACCGCGTAACGTTGAACTTTAAAGGCAAATTGGAATAAAAATTATATAGGTAGTTAATAATGAGATACAAATAACTTGAAGTAATAAAAAATCGTGTTAAAAATTAGACTTTAAAATAGTATCTATGAAGCTGTGAAAAGGTCATTGGTTTTCATTCACCTGATTATTGAGGATGACATAAGTAAATTATTTTAAGCGGGAATAAGGAGCTTTTAAATCCTTTCACACGCGTAAAAAGACAAAGGAGGGAAGGCACAATTTAGTGTTTTTTTTTCGATATTGCATGTTAATTCCTTGTCGTGCCTTTGCGGCAGAGCGGCGCCGGCGAGCGGCGCAGCGGAACGGCAACCAGTATCCTCTTTATTATTCAACCATTAACGATACGTGTGGTCGCCAAACTTATATCGAACTCTGGCGTATGAATTGCCGGCGTATTGGATTATACAATTATAAGACAAACATGAGTATTATGTAATTGCAGGATTTTTTTTTGGATTCAGAACATTCGTTTATATCACAAATTCACAATTGAAAGTAAATCGAAGTATTACAATACAACAGAATTGTATTACTGGTATATAGTTTTTATTTTATATAGTTCTTATTATTGATGAGATCCCCCAAAGTTCAATGTTCGAATAAACTGATAGACATCCATAAGATAGGATCTTACAAATTTCCCTGCTTTGACTGGAGAGGCTGATAATAAACAACTTAACATTGATTAAGTTACGCACGTTTTTCCTTCATTGATATTCATTTTGCTGAAAATCGTGTCACAACAAATTTAGCTGAAATATTTCTCAATTCTCTCGTGTTTTACGTGTTTATTGCTTGTTACGGTCATTTCATTCCCTTTAGCATCTATTTGCATAATCAGAATTCTGATGGAGTCAGACGCTCGCCGCACACATTGCCGACAAAGGGCTGTCTTCTTAAACAAAAAATGATTAAAAACATTTCCTAACCTACATTTCCCCAAATGTCTGAAGGTTCATACTATACCTACTGAATGAAAGGCAAGTATTTAAATAGGTATTAGTAAAACTAGTAGACTATGGCCTAAATCCCTTTCACTACGACTCCCTTTCACCAGTCCAGCAGTGAAAAAAAGGTATTAGTAATTCTTTATACTTAATGATGCTCCTGTGAGATTTAAAAAATAATATATCCATGTGTCCTGAAAATTATATAATCATACTTATTTTATCTTGCAAAGTATATCTAGTGACATGTTAAGTTATTCCTTTGCTTGTTATTTCACAACCCTATTGGACAGGCTGTAACACATAGATCAGAGGGTGCAACGCAACCAATAATTTGGACTCCCATTCTCTTCACTTTCACAGAATTTACATATTAAAGCGCAACGAGGCAACGCCGATGCATAGAAAGTCTTTGTGAATTTGTAATTAAATTAGTTATTACCAGCACCGAATAGTGGAGCGATGTTTCGAAAGCTTTCATGCAACTATCGATGTACTTGTATGGACGATTTTTATGTTGTTAGAAATATTACACAGTAGGTATATGATATAGTTAGGTATGTTTAGTTAGTTTATGTTGGCACTTTTTATCTCATATTGATTTTCTTGATCTTTTCATTTTTATATACAAGAATACATTCTTATTCCTTCGCAATCTTATTACTCATTGCCAATCAAGGCGGCTTGTTAAAGAATTACGCCCTGAACTGCGATCTGAATTAACATCGACGCCGTAAAGTATTGTTACATCAACACTTTACACCAAATATTTTGCAGCACACCAACATATGACATGGCTCCAAACCCAGACAAGCAATGGATTTTACGGGTGACGGAGAAGATGAAACCGATCCACCGTCAATTCACGGACCTGTTGATGACGAAACGACTGCAGACATTACAGAGCGTTGATATGGTAAGTGATATCAAACAAGACTAATAATTTGTTTTTTCATTTGCCCAATAGGTGCCGACTGTGGATCGGTTTAAAATATTTTCTGGCCTCTGGATATAATTTATTGAAGTTTAGTTAAGGAAAAACAGTAGTAGTTCGCATAATGTTAACGGTTTTTAACCTGACAGTATAGAAATTGTAATATATTTTACATGCGTGAAAACGATTAAGACTTATCATATTTATTTCCTTCTTTATCTTTTGTAAAATATATATAATTCGAATTGTTCTAACAATAGTTAGAGGTAGCTTTATTAAATTATCAATCCATTATTATATAAAATAAAAAAATGTTTACAGTGTTACAAAATATTATAGTTAATACTAGAACATAACAATTACATGCACTCGGGATACGAGAATGAATTGAGTGTAAGATAAATAAATTCATTTTCACAGTAACGTAACTATTAACAAGTTTAGTATTCGAGTGTTTCTATCTATTACCTTCTTATTCTTACCTTCTTATACCGTATTTCTATCTATTACATATCAATAGCGAATACCAAGTCGAGAATAAATCGCTAGCAATACCGCAGTCTCCAAGATTTATTTGCAGCGGCGCGTGAATGTTGATACGGATCAATAAACCGACCGTTACTGACTAAATGCTTACACTACACTGATAAATCCAAGACCTTTCAGATTGTTCTGCCCGATAACGAACTAGCTATTTCCCCGGCAGCAGTCCCTCCCGACACGACTGTATCGTATCTACACCGTTATAACATCAACACTTGAAAGTTCATTAAGAACTCTATACCGTGTACCTTTGATCAGTCAACCAACATAAAATCTTCTTATGCTTACAACATTAATCTAGTAATTAGAACTATTACTAATGTTGACGGCTTCTTAGAAAAATCTTTGCTACCAACATTAATAGTTAATGTTCATCACTCAGATTAGTAAATAGTTACTGTTTTACTAAAACGGTGTGCTTAATAAACTAATATAGCAATCTTTAATTACAGCTATCGCATATTCAGATAGTTATGATATAGATAGAATAACCAGTTATAAATTGCAGGCAGTCGAACGCGTGTACCAGGAGCTCAAAGCCTTAGGAGAGCTAGACAACACTTACTTAGTGTACACCTCGGATCACGGTTACCATCTCGGCCAATTCGGTCTTGTGAAAGGCAAGAGCTTTCCGTTTGAATTCGACATTAGAGTGCCGTTCCTTGTCCGAGGGCCAGGAGTTGAGCCGGGCACGGTGTAAGTGACATTACAGTCTTTATTGGCTTAGCCTGTTATCGCTACGAGCAGAGCTTGATTGTGATAATTTAAGATATTCCAACATATCTACATAGCAGTCTCTCGTATTTTAATCAATAATATAATTTGGTTATTTTATTTGCATTTACTGAGAGTAATATCTACCATTAAGTGTAACATATACCTACAATAATTCGTGATTTTAAATTAGGTACTTAAGATCATACGCCTGATTGTCATAAAATAGTAACTATAGATTATTTTTATCTGAGCAGAATCCAAATTGCACAGAGTTAAGTTTAGTTATGAAAATATTGTTTATTAATCTCTTTACAGAGTTGACGACATCGTTCTAAACATAGATTTGGCACCAACATTCTTAGATATGGGTGGGGTGGAGCCACCAGCGCACATGGACGGCCGTTCCCTATTGCCCCTGTTGCAACCACGACGACGTCGACAGGCTGCAGCCCACTGGCCAGACTCCTTTTTGGTTGAGAGGTACGTAATCTTAATATACTAAGGTATGTTGAATATAATGAACTACTTTTGATTTTGAAAATATTTTTTACCATAAGTAACCGCAATTGTCATGACAGCGTCATGACAGACATGTAACTTATGACAGCAGAGTTTTGGAGGTAAAATACGGCCTAATAAATATTTTTCACTTCTGGAATTTATAATATTATTTGTTACATTCGTATTTATGAAGTTTTTATATATTCATAGTTCAGGCCGTCGTGACACCCAGGCTCATATTGAAGATCGTTTGCGAGAACAAAAATATAGCAGAGAAATGAATGAGAGATCCACCACAGTTCAACCGCACGAGTCTTCGTCTGAGAGTGGAGATTTCGATGAAGATTCAGAAGACGACGACTTCTTGGAATTGGACGATGATGAAGATGACGATGTGAGTTATTTTTCTGCCATTAATAATTATGTTGTCAGATAAAAAGTAGTGAGTACGGTGATTGCTGGGAAAACTCTTTCTTTGAAAGGAAACTTGAGATACTGATAATTTATTTAAGTAAATAATCCTTTCTACATGTTTTTATTATATTTTTAAACTCAGGATAGTCTTGAAGCTAGCGAGGCGACGAAGAAATCATCAGAGCCACTTTTGACTAATGAAAGTCACAATCCAATATTAGAGGAGAAATTAGAAAAGGCTCTCGATGAAGAAACCTATTCAAACAATCAGCCGAATTCCCTTACACCTTCGGGTACGCAAAAAAATCATACAAATGTATTTTAAGTTATGGGTAGTAACTGTGGATTAATATTATATTTAAATGTCATTTATTTTAGAGGTAATAGAGACATCCTTAAGTGGAAAAGCAGCACGTTTGGCAGCCGAGTGTTCTAAAGCCGAGCTGCGAGCTCCGTGCTCCATTGGACGAAAGTGGAAATGTGTTCTCGTTAATGGCAGGTGGAGGAGGCATAAATGCAAATATGAGGTAAATATTATTTTTAAAATTAAAGAAAATTTCCTCAATGAACATTGAAATAAATAATTGAAAATAATGTTTTTTAGCCTGATATTAACATACCCCACCCAAAAATGAGCACCAAGAAGTGTGCCTGTTTCACACCGAGCGGCCTTGTTTACACACGACTAGAAACAGATGGTACAATAGCAAGACGACCTGGTGATATTCTGAAAGAAAACACTACCAGAAGCAGAAGATCGACCAATGACGTATATAATGACAATGATGGCGTCGATAACATACTCAAAGACAATCCCAGCATTGGACATCTAAGCTTCCATAATGAGCCTGTAAACGAAGTAGAAACTAGGACTATAAAAGACAAGGTCGATAAACTTATAGAAGAGACTGAAGCATTTCTTGAAGCTTATGAACGTACCAAAGAAAATATAGATCATAAGAGAATTAAAAGAAGAGCACAACATTGGAATCATAACAAGCACAAACAAAGAAATGATGCAATGCTGAACAATAACGAGTCATCGTTGGAGTGCAAAATTGAAAAGGATGGTACCGTTAATTGCTCTCAAGTGATTTATAACGATTTAAAGGCTTGGCATACTAACAGGCTAAGTTTAGAAGATCAAATAAGACAGTTGCGCACAAAATTAGAGGATCTAAAGGAAATTAAAAGGCATTTAAAAACAACCAAGCCAGCGGTCGATATACAAACCACCGTTCCGCCTTACGTTAATAGCAACTTACATAACAAAACCATTGATAATATACATAAAGATCACTCAAGAAGGGGACGTTTGCATAGAATAAAACCAAAGCAAAAAAATAGCACATCTATTGATAAAAGGTTTAGGCAGAACAATGAGTATATTATACCACCGACTGTTAATGCTAATGCCAAAGATGATGTGTTCAGTATGCAGATAAGAAATGTATCAACTACTCAAAGTTCATCAAAATTTATGTTAAATTTGACTAATGACGTGGATATAATTAATGAGACGAATAAGTTAGATACTAAACTGCCTAAGCCTCAAATTACGACCATAATCACAGAAGGAAACTATTTCGAGCAGAATCTCGTTGAAGACAAAACTACATTACAGAATATGGTAACAGCATCTGACGATATAACTACAGAATTTTCGAAACCAATTGAAGAATCTACAATAAAGCTAATAGCACATGAATTTCCCGTTAATTATTCGCAAACTATACAATACTTTAGCAAAGCTACAGATAAAGTAATAGCTTCGTATAAATCTACAATCAAACCTCACCAAGAAACCTCCTCAGTATCATATTCAAATATCAATACAACAACAATTAAACCTACTACAACTGCAATAACAAATTTAGGCCCAGCAAGACTTGACGTATCAGAATACGATCACAGAACTGCGAATAGAGAACAGGCGAATAATTTTGGCGTTTTTGACAAGCCCGTGGATGTATTCCAGAGACGGCTTCATCCTCTGTTTATTGAAAATGAGGATAAACATGTTTGCTACTGCGAGGAGAATCGGTAAGTATGTAAATTAGTTTGAAAACGTTAATAATAATGATTATAATAAGATTTTACATGTTTCTTTTAACAATTGTTTGTAGAAAAACAAGAGGTCAAGCCAATAGTTACTTGTTAGCAGCTCAAAAAGCGAGGGACGAAAGAAGAAAATTGAAAGAACAGCGATTGCGTAAAAAGCTCCGAAAGGCTAAAAAGAAGGTATAGAAATGTTCTTTTTTTCTGTAACCGTCCAGAAAAACGTTTCGTACTAGAATACGAGTAGTAAAGCTTCACCTAAAAATGTTTATAAGTTTTAACAATCGTTTTTACTGCCATTGAATCGATAAAAGGAACCAAGGTTTTTGACAGATATGGTTATCAGCTACATAACAAATATTATTATTATAAACTCAATACATGTTAGGTGTCTTGTTTGGTTTTAGGCGGAATTGGAAAGACTCTGCGAATCAGAGCGCATGAATTGCTTCCGACATGACAACGACCATTGGCGAACGGCACCTCTATGGACAGCGGGACCTTTCTGTTTTTGTATGAGCGCATCTAATAACACATACAACTGCGTCAGGACCATCAACGCAACACACAACCTACTGTATTGTGAATTTGTGACCGGGCTCATTACTTATTATAATTTACGAATTGGTGAGCAAATAATCGCCTATTTTATTTTGTTTCCAAGATACGAGACTTATTGAAGATCAATATTCTTATCGATTAAAAAAGATACTTACTAGCTTTAGTATATAAATATTCATAACATTTGGTACGTGTCAATGTTGATTGTTATTTATTTTTATTATAAATAGATTTATTTATCAGGGATTCTTGCTTATTAAAATTATTTTCCATTAGTTTTGACTTGGCGTTAATTACTTTTCTGCAGATCCCTTTGAAACACAAAACAGAGTGAAATACTTGACGACGCTGGAAAAAGAATATTTTCATAATCAGTTACAGCAACTTTTGAATTGTCGTGGACCATCGTGCAGGCGATTCTCACATTCTAATTCTGCAGGTATTATTTGCATTCTCATATAAATGGGCACCTAAATTACAAACAAACCTAAACCCATTAAGACAGGTACACTTGTTAATTAAATTACAGGGAGTGCTGAAGATGTAAGCAGACGGTATGACGACGAACACATGTACAGAGGAGAACCTCAAGGATTCAATGAAAGGTGGAATTAAACATATTTCAGAATAGTATTTGTTAAGTTGAAATTTTCAAGTAAGTAATTAAGCATCAGCAACTCCAGTAATCATATAACTGATGAACTTGTATACCCTTAGAATGCGAATATGTGAGGATCCAGAGATTAGAATCAAATAATATCTTTCAGAGCTTGGCGATGGAGCGGATATGGGCGTCGTTATGCGAGAGCGAGAGAGCTGCACCGTCGACGACACACGATGGTCTTCTAGTCTTTTAAAATAAATAAATTGAACATTAAATGCAAAATGCATTTGAAAAAATTAAACTTGCAGTATAGGCTGGACAAGTAGAGGAGAGCCTAGTTTTATAAATGGACAGACGAATCAATGTTTCAATGATTGTTCAGTAATCACGTAGCGATGACTACGCTAGAATAAGAAGTTTTTAAACATCGAACTTGTAGAGCTTCCTGTTGTAATCACTAAATAAGTGTAACTTTGCTATCTCTGCTCTTATAGATGTGACTATTGCTTTGATTAAATGAGCTATATCTCTTCTGTGCCTCTCAATCTTTCATAGTAGACTTGTTCATACGACGTCGTAGCGAGTTCTAGTGTAAGCTTCCTAGAGGTAGATATTGAGACAAGAAATTAAACACTGCCCGATGATTCGTGTTATGGATCTGATTTTTAACTGCTATTTGTATAGGTGCCCTATTTGGAAAATTTTGAACATAAATAGAAAAATTATGTAGATTTCAAATTTGTATATTCAGGATCAGATTTTCTTAGATATACCTTTTCTGATGTAATTTGTCCTTGTAATGATTGTTGACGACTTTCGTAATATACATTATTATGCATGTAAGAACAATTGTAGGATCCAGTGTTTTATATATTAGAAGTTAAAAAAGTGATATCAAACTGTTGCCATTGTGATGAATAAGTGTATTGGTTGTAATAAAAAATTTGAACTTAATTTTGTCTTTAATTTTGTTAAAATGCTCTAAAGTTTACAGTTTTACAAAGAAACAACAATAAAATGCATTGCAAAGCCTACAATTATGTTTAACCATTAGATTTAAATAAAGTTAGATGTCTAAGACATCATCAAGATCATTGTCATCACAGAGAGAAAATAAGTTATTTTCTTTTGTCATACTCTCCGCATATTCATCAGTTAACAATGTATCATCATTATCAATGTTTTGACTTTGTTCCTCCGCATCAACAAACTGTGCCCATTTAGAACTATTATTGAACATTACATCTTGTGTTTGTGGAGGCTCTTTGTTCGGAATGTTATTATTATTAATTATTAGTGACTCGTTATGAACTGTAATACATCTATTAGTACAATTTTGATCAAGACTTGGAAAAGATTTAGAATTTATTTTTGAATTGAGTTTATCAACTTTATTTATATTACCTTGTCTATTTTGTAATTCAGTGTTAAAAATATTATTTGATATGTTAATAGTTTTTTCTAAATTACTTGAATAACTTGTTTTGATTATAACATTTTTGCATTTTCTCCTTTTAGGTAACTCTAAAACCACTTCTTTATCTTCCAGAACCATTGGTTCTTCAGTGCCGTCCACAGGTCCTTCATTCTTCTCTTGTGCATCTATAAATGCTGACCATTTACTTCGTTTTGGATGATTAATAGCAGAAGTTTTGATATTTTCTGATATTTGTTCAATAGCTGCACTCTCATCAAATTCTTCACTCTCACTTTGAACAGTAGAGTTGATATCTTTGTCGCCTCTTATGCCATTTAACTGCTGTACGTGTAACCTGCAATCTTTGCTTGTTCCAATTCCATAATGTCTTTTTATGGATTGTTTCTCTCCACACATTTTACATTCAAACTTATTTGATTTTTTTGTCTGATGAATCTACGAAATTATAAAATCATGAAATTATCAACAAATGGTTTTTAAGATAATTATATTATTTTTCTTTACTATAAATAGGAATAAAAAATTCCAATAAAATGCAACTGGATTGTAACCCTGTCTATTTTTGGTTTAGTGACCAACTGACAAAAATGAAGTACATCCATAAATTTTCACCCGAAAATAAGTTATAAGAACAATTTGACTGGCCTCGTGGTCGAGCGGTTAGAGATCCTGACTGTGAAACCGGAGGTCGTGGGTTCGATTCCCAC